>ML104956.1:0-66374 GCA_003697995.1 Taxidea taxus jeffersonii | reverse complement strand
AAGGGCTCGATCCCAGGACCCTGGGATCATGACCTGAGCCGAAGACAGAGGCTTAACCAAATGAGCCACCCAGGTGCTCCAGAGGTAAAAATTTTAAAAAACATGTTTGCACTTTTTGTTTTTTTTTTTTTTTTACTTTATTGAAGCTTTATTTAAACATATGATGTAACCCCACCACCCTCACCCAACCCCTCTTCCCCCCACCCCCCTCAGTTTGTTTTATGACTTTAAGAGTCTCTTTTGGTTTTTCTCCCTCCCGATCCCATCTTCTTTCATTTTTACTTTTCCTACCACCTTAAAGCATGTTAACTATCATTTTTAGGAGAACATACAGAAAATAAAGCTTAACAACTCTTAGTAGTATTACTCAGAAGAGGGAGAAAGCCTTTTAATTTTTTTAAAGATTTTATTTATTTGTCAGAGAGAGTGAGCAAGAGCAAGAGAAGGCAAGCAGCAGGCAGAGGGAAAGGCAGGCTCCCTGCCCAGGAAGGAGCCAGATGCCAGACTCGATCCCATGACCCTAGGATCATGACCTGAGCCAAAAACAGACCCCCAACTGAGCCACGCAGGCAGCCCCAGGAAGCCTTTCCAAGCACTTCACTAGGGGGGCCCAGGTGGCTCAGTCGTTTAAGTGTCTGCCTTTTGCTCAGGTCATGATCCCAGGGTCCTGGCTGAATCATGCATAGGGCTCCCTGCTCAGCCAGAACCCTGCTTCTCCCTCTCCCACCCCCCTTGCTTGTGCTCCTCTCTTGCTGTCAAATAAATAAACAAAATCTTTTTAAAAATAAATAAATAAAGCACTTAACTAGATTACTGAATGACAAGGACATAATCTTTTAATTCGACTAAAATTCGCAGCCATTAACATCTGCCTTGAAAAGATCTCCAGTTACCTTGTATTCCACATGTAAACAGACTAAGCTTTGCCAATAATCTTATCAAATTACTACATACCTCTTTCCTTAACAAATAAGAATAACAATCTTACTCCACGGTAAAACTGTCTTAATTACAAAATGCCAATCTATCTAGGGTCTTAACTCTGACAAAACTATAGTATATATCATATTGATATTTGGAGAGGTAAGCAGCATTTATAAAAACTTTCCTAATATAGTATATCCAGGTTCTGACTTGAATCCTTAAATCCTTATCTGGGACTTCTGACCCTGGTGCCCCAAGAGACAATATATTAAGGGCATGATTTAGGTCTTCCGTGTTTTCCAGCAGACAGCACTGCAAATGGTGGGAACAACTATGTGTTGACCAAATCTTCCTCAGTGGTAGACTGTACTATCATCACTATCTTTGGCAATTTATAACACCAGAAAAAACACCCAGGCTTTGTCTCCACACCAATTCTACCAGTCACAAGTGCTCAAATGAAAAAGCTATCTTTGCCATTGCTACTTCCTTAACTGAGATGGGACTTACTTTCTTCTCATGAATATGGGGTAGGACATCAAGCTCTGAGTCCCAACTGAACAAAGCACAAATCCAGAATTTAACTTCAGTTCAGGTATCAGCCAGAGGGCTTGCTCAGATATGTCTATAAATATATTCCTCTGCATTTATTTTCTCATGAAAAAATATTAACATACAATTTCTCTTAAGAAAAAAGAATGTATCGAGGCACCTGGGTGGCTCAGTGGGTTAAAGCCTCTGCCTTCGTCTCAGGTCATGATCCCAGGGTCCTGGGATCGAGCCCCACATAGGGCTCTCTGCTCAGTGGGTAGCCTGCTTCCCCTTCTCTCTCTGCCTGCCTCTCTGCCTACTTGTGATCTCTGCCTGTCAAATAAATAAATAAACAAAATCTTAAAAAAGAAAAAAGAATGTATCAATTCGAAGCAAAAAACTCATTTAAAATCATTCATTATGGGGCACCTGGCTGGCTCAGCCAGAAGACCATGTGACTCCTGTAGCTCGAGCCCCATGCTGGGCGTAGAGATTACTTTAAAAAAATTTTTTTTTAATTAAATAGTTCATTAAACATGAAATGTCCTAAGGCAACTCCCCAATACTCCCCAATACAGGTCAGAGGGCAATGCTACGAAAGTCACATACTAATGCAAAACTGCATTAGTCCTCTCGACTTCACCCTAACAAAATGGCAAGAACGCTATTTTACAGAATATAAACAGAAATAGTCTTGATGTTCTAACAGAATTATATAAAACCAGAAGAGAAGGTTTTTCAAGAATACCTATAGTTACCTAAACTGCAACTTATTTCTTTGTGAAATTAAGCTCACATAAGCAGAACCACCTGTATGTACAATGAAAGCATTCAAAAATGTAACAGCCGAAGAAATCAGAGTATTTTATTCAGAGTTTTTTTTCTAAATCACCATCTTTTATGAACACATCGTCTTAAATAGTAAAATGTAAATCCAACCCTTCCTTTCCTATATCTCAGCCGAGTTAAAGACTTTTTCTGGCTAACTGGATTTGAAGTCCTAAAGCACCTAACAGTGGCCAAGTCTAACTACCCACCACCCTATTGGCTCAAAGGAAACCCCGCCCCGTACAGCCACAGTAACTGAACATCAAGGGAACTCCAAGAAAGGCTGTCCCCGGCCACATTTCTAGTCTCTGATGACTCTCCGCCCCTCCCCCCACAATCACCGCTGCGGAAGCATGGTCACAGCACGAGCAACCACTCCACCGCAAGACTCCAACGAAAGGACCTTGAGCACCTCGCCCCAATAATTACAATTCCGGGAGGCGGGAGTGGCGGTGACCATGCTCCCAATCTCCAAGGCTGAGCGGTGCCATCGACGCGGCGTGGAGCTAAGCAGAGACAACAGCTCTGGCACCCAGCCCTCCAGCCCCAGGCAAAAGGCATGGCCGAACCACAGGAGTGAGTCCTGACACCTCCGCAGCTCAAGAGTCGGCGGGAGCCCCTCCCACCCCACGGAGACGTAGGGCGGGGCAGATCTGGCGCCGCGACTCCACGCCAGACCGGACAGCGGGCTTTCCCGAACCCCGCCTCACTTGCCAAGGAGGCGGAAACCGGGGGGAAGGGGAGGACGGCCTGGGGGAGTGGCATCGCCGCTCCGTACGGCCCCTCCGGCCAACCGGATCCCGAGAAGGCGGAGGAAAGCCGACTTCACGCCCCCTCCCAGCCGCGCCCCGAAGCCACACGCGGGAGACCCCCTTGCCCGTCCCCCAAGCCCAGCAGGCCAGTGCGCGGTGGCCCAGCCGAGGCCCCGCCCACCTCGGGAAGACAGGAGGGGTGGTCGACCGCAAACAGCACTTAGCCAGGGCCGCCCCGCCCCTTTCTCCACAATCGCACGCGCGCGCCGGCCCCGCCCCTGAACGGCGGCGCGAGAGCCCGCCCCCTCCGCGCGCACCGGGACTACGCTCTCCTCCCCCTCCCGCACGAAGAGCTACCCCGCTCCGCCCCCCACCCCCCTCACACATCCACACACCTCCCGCCCGCCTGCTCTACGGGAAGCCGAGGAGGTCAGCCCCCCCCTAAAAATACACACCCTCGAGTCCAGCGTTACCCGCCACCAGGCTCCCCGCCCCGACCCTGGCCCGGCGTGCTCTCACCGCAAAGCTGCTCCGGCCGCTCCTCTCTGCGTGTCCCTCTCGGCGTGAGCCTTGGGCTCAGCAGGGAGGCCCCGAGAACGGCGCAGGCACAGGCCCGCCGAAGCGCACTGGCAGCCTCCTCTCCGCTAACGAAACGGTCACAGGCCCGGGTGCCCAGACTGGGAAGGAGGGAGGGAGGGAGGGAGGGAAACTCCGAGGGGGGAAGGGGAGGGGGGGAAAGATGGAGAAACCGTCTCCGCCGCCTCTACCGCCGCGGCCGCTTCTCTGTTACCCGGGAAATCCCGCCCACTCCCCCGGCCCGCCCCGCAGAGGGAAGACTCAACTTCGCTCCACCACAGGCCGCATTATCCGCCCGTCAAATGTTTAACCAATCGCAGTGCCCTGCTTGCCGGCTGCCCGCCCCTTCCCCCTCGGCTGGGAGGGGAGGGGGAGCCGCTCACCTTCTCCACGCCCCTATTGGCGGGGAGCTTCCCTAACTCAACCCCGCCTATTGGAGACGAATTGCAGAATCCCACCCCCACGCCTCAACACTATTGGAGGAAGCAGAGGAGCTCTTCACATCTCATTGGAGGACTCCACATACCCGCCCCGTGCGGTCTCAGCCACAGGCCCAACAAGTCAGCTCCCGCCCTCGCCGGTCATCGCATTGGAAGGTAAGTAACCGATGTGGGGTAAAATGTCCGTAAGTGAGACAGGCCCCACCTCCAACCATCCGATTGGAGATCTCGGCGCCGGTAGCAGCCTCCATTGGCCAGAACGCCCGTCTAGAAAGGACCTGACTCCGCCCCGCGCGAGGAGGCTGAACCTTAGCAGTCCTTTTGTGGAATGTTTACACTAGAGACTGAAGTGCAGAGTTCCAGGGCCCGAAACAGGAGAGGGCGCGGAGCTCAGCAGCTGAGATCCGAAGCCCTGGGATTTGAAAGGGAGAGGCACCAGCACTACCACCGTGGAGGACCCCTTACAAGAAAAAAAAAAAAAAAAAAAGGAAACCTTATTCTATCCAGTTCTCTCTACAATTTACATTTCCGCACGCTGCCTCCTTGTAAACACAAATATCCGAAGCAACCGGATCCGTACAGCTCCTATCAGTACGTACAGAATTAAGGGCTGGAGACCAAAACCGAAAAATGGCCCCAATAGTTGCCAGCGCGCTGCTAGGGGTGGCTGCACACTTCTAACACTGACAATCCCTAAACTTGAGTATGCAGTCCTAAGAGGGCGGAGATAACCAGAAAGAAGGCAGGGCCCTAACAGCCACCGCCCTGGCAAGCCTCCGGAAGGCGGAGCATGAGGTGTAAGGCGTTTGCGATCTCCCGGGTAGATCTAGAGGCAAACTCGGACTCGAACTAAATCAGAAGACCAAACAGGTCACAGTATAAATGAACCTTCACCCCACGCTTCATACAAAGAATATAAATTCCACAGTTGATGACAAAAGATAAGAATGGCTGTTCACCTACTCCTTTGGCCAACAAGTGTTAATGGCAGTCCCTAAGCCTTCTCTGTGCAGGTTATAGTGCTTCGACCGCACAGAGACAAAGTGCTTGCGATGTCTAGGTTGCTTTTATTTATTCACCAAATGGGGCGGAGAACGGACGCTGGCCCTGCTGTGGGGAGCGCTCAAGGAGCGCCAGGAAAGGAGGGGGCGGGACTAGAATTTTCCCGCTCTCCAGCAAAAAGACTACTCCTCCGAGAGCCTTGTCAGTCCCCAAGTGGCAGGCCCCAGGGAACCCGCTCCCAGGTCTTATCTTGTCCTCCCTCCTCAATCCAGTGGAGACCGCAAGGAAACCAGCGCTGGCAACAGGTGGGCTGACTCCAAGGATGGCTTCCAGCGGCAAGGACAAGGCACTGAACTGTGAACTCCATGAGTAGCTAACAGGTGAAAGCCAAGCCCTGCCCAAAGACGGAGCTCTAAAAATAAGTCACACCAACGAAAACGACCCTCGAGTCAAACGTCTCCGAGGTTAGGAAGAAGCGACACTTATGCAGAACTTATGGAGGGTACCTTTCACTGTGGGCCGTCCCCTGCTCTCTGGACTAGGTGCCACACGACCCTCCACCTGGACGTCAAGAACCACTTCGAATCCAAGCAGGATTGGGCCGCCCCTGACTCCTCTGCCAGTAGGGGGTGAACCATCCCGGACCTTGCCTAAAGCACCCAGGCCAAGCTTAGGTTGCTCAGAGTTTTAGATAAAGCCACCTAAGGACAAGCTGCCAGCGTCCGCGGCGTTCTCAAGTGAAATTCTGGGCGATCTTGGGGAAGTCAAGAGGCGCGGGAACGGCCAGGCCACAGGGTCAGAACTTTAGTAATTGGCCCGGAAGGCCAGATCCACCCCTCCTCCCCAACCGTGCAGAACCCCTGGAGCCGAGGCCCCCGAAATCCACTCAAGCCGTTAACCCCTAACTTCATCGCAAAGCTACCAGATCTCGAACCCTAGAATCATTGTGTGCCTTTCAGCTCTCTTCGCCTCCCACCCCTCTCTACTCCCCCCCGCCAAGGACTCCAAACCCGGGACTTCCGGGCGGGAGGACAGTTCGAAGGAGCAAGGCGGGACTCACACATGTGCGGAGCGCGCACACAGGCTAGGGGAGGGGGCGGAGCACAGGGGGTGGACATCCCCCTCCCAGCTCGCTGGGGCGGAGGGGGCGGAGACTACCCATCTCACCAACCAGGAGTGGGGGCGGGACCTTGCGCCTCACGTAAGCCGCAGGAATCCTCCCTCCGCCCTTCACGGAAAAAAATCCTAGCAACTTAAACTCCAGCCCGGCCTCCGATAGGCGGAGCTCGAGAGAATGTCATCCAGTCCAGAACCGAGAAGGAAAAAAGGGAGTCTCGCCCAGCCAGTGGAAGACAAGAGAAGGCGGGCTCTCTGGAGGAGCCGGAGGTGGGTGGAAGAGAGAGGAAAAGGCCCCGCCCCTCAGCTCCCCTCCGGGCGGGTTGCACAAGCGGCCGCTGGAGTAGATAGTAAACAGGCTAGGCCGAGGAGTGGAGGTAGGGGCAGCTCGGCGCTCCATGGGCCGGGGCCCCGGCGCCTCCTCTCCCCGCATCGCCCCACCCGACCCCGGCGGTTAGCGCCGGCGCCCCGCCTTCCAGCCCGCGGCCGCCATCCCGGCTGACAGGCGCGCCCCCCGCGCCCCTCCCCGCCCGCTGATGCATTTCCTTTTCCCGATTCCGAGCGTGGAGACTGTTTTCCCAGTTTCCGACCTTCACTGCCCCTTTCAGGCCACCCCCTCGTGGGCGCGCTCACACGCCCGCGCCCCCGCCCCCTCAGCGGGCTAGCCGCACCGCCGGGGGAGGGGAAGGGAGCAGCCGCCGCCGCGGCCGCCCTGGGGTGGGCGGGGAAGGAGGCAGCTCCATGTTTGCAAGGGGATCAGCTGGGGCCGCGGGTCGAAGCCGCCACCGAGTTCCTGGAGGTTTTCCACACCCCCGGGCCGAGTTCCGCGCGGGCTCGCGGCCTGGCGGGTTCCGGCGCGGAATGCCGGCTCTACTGCCGCGGCCCGGGAGTTCGGAGAACACAGACCGGCGCTCCGCGGAGCTGGTGCCCAGGCGCGGGGGGTTCTTTCCGATGGCCTCCCCCGCCGCCGGTCGCCCCTCCCGCAAGTCCGGCATTGCCCCCGCCCCCAGAGTCCATAACAACCGCGGCCCACGGCGCCCGCGCCTCTCGGATCGCGCCCACCGCCCCCTCCGCCAAGTTTGCGGGCCGAAACAAAACCCTCCCGGCGGCTGCCGCCCTCGCCCAGCATGGTTAGCGGGGAAAGCCGCGGGCTCCGGCTCGCTTGCGAACTCCAGCTCTCAACCAACTCCGGGCGCCGCGGGCTCAGTGGGCCTGGCCCGCGGGGCTCAGGCCGCCGCCCCCTGCCGAGCCCGCGCGCCGCAGCCCGGGCTCGGTTCCAGTCGGCGTACGGAATATCCCCGATTTTCTTCTTTACAATAATTTTTTTAAAGGCATTCCAGGAGCAAGGGGGGGAGGGAATCTCCCCCTGCCCGCCCCTTACCCATTCCGCCGCCGAAACCTACCGAAACCGACTGCTTGGTGAAATAAACTAGGCAGCACGGCCGGCGCACTGGCGACCCGAGCCGGCCGACCCCCTCCCCACGAATCCGGCCCGGCTTGGAAATACACACACTGGCGAGCGGGCGGCGCCAAGAGCTCTCCTTCCTGGCCTGCCCCGTGCCTCCCTCGGCCGCCGGACTCCGAGCCTCTCCTAGCTCCGTCCCGGGGCCCGCGGCGCCCGCACCGTGGCGGACCGGCCAGAGCTACTGGCCGGCGAGCTAGCCCCCCAAACGCCCGAGATTGGGGAGACCAAATTAAAAGCAGCTGTTTAACATACCTTCCGAGCCAGGCGAGGAGTCCTGAATGGGGGGGAACGCCTCCCACGGGCCATTGGCTCCCCGGCGCTAGCGTCAGTCAACCTGGGCCCGCCTCCTCCCCTCGCTCCACCTCTTCCCCTTCACTGAACGCTCCCTCCCTCCAAAAAACATTAAATTAAACTCGCCGCGAGTGGGAAGCGCATCCGTGGCAGAGGCCCCCATCTCTCCGGTCGCGTCCCCTCGAGTTTCTTGAGACCCTTGGACTGGAAGGAGACCTGAGACTCAGAGATCCGCAGGGTGTACTCGGAGGAGGAGCCAGCGGGGCTACCCGGCCCCACTTCCTTCGCACTTACACCCCATTTGGAGCTGGTAGGGGAGGTTGGTGGGGACATCCTAGCGACTGGCTGGAATGGCCCGACTCCCCAGACTGTGTAACCTAGTCCGGTCCGGCCCATTCTGTTAGGCGGCTACCTAAACGAGTGGTGTGAGCGTTTAAGTCCCGCGTTCCGGCAACAGGCACTGGTCTGAGCACCTACCCTGGGTGAGGCAAACACATTCATACTACACCTGCTTCTGAGTGCGATTACAGAGGCTGGATGAGATGCTCTCTCTGTACCCTGCAAGGGCTCCAGACCTACCCGAGTTGATGCTACAGCAAAAGCTAAGTAAGGTAAGGCAGAAATGTCTATATAAATAAACATAGAAGCTCGGAGCAGGGAGATTATTCCTAGCTGAGAAAAACTGGGCAAGTCTTCGTGGAGGAGATGGCTGGCACTCAAGTAGGGTTTTTACGCTTTCATCAGGCAGAAATGAAGGGGCAAGTCATTTTTAGCAAAGGGCACAAAGGGGTAAGTGGAAAACATTGGTAAGGATCTTCGAGTGTGGCTACAGTAATGAAAATCAGGGTTGGAGACATGGAATCAAACAGCAGAAAACTTTAATACCCGGTTAAAATTCTTAGACTTGCACAACACAATGTGCTAGCAGCATTGTGGCAGGACTCAGGCTCAGAGCTGTGGTTTAAGATGCTCAACATCTCAGGAGCTGGATTGGTTCTGAGAGTGGGTGAGTGAGGAGTGCCTATAGGCAGCAAGGTGAGGCACAACGGCTATTATAATACTGGGTTTGTAGACTACAGACATACATCTTCTGGTGGGAGGTGTAGTACATGGTGGAACCAAGGGAAAATTTATTTTCTCTCTCCCAGCCACCCAATCCAGAAGGTCTTGCCTACCTTCAGTATCTCTCAAGTCAAAAACTCTCAGATCCTTCCATGAATCATTTACTGTGTTTGTCCTAACTTCCAACCAGAAGTTGAAAGAGGCTACCCTTTATCTCTATGTTCAACAGAGCTGAGCCTGGGGCCAGAGCACATGGAGTGAACAAGAAAGACCTGTGGATTGAGGCATCCAGGAAAGGAAGTTTATGTGGTCGATATGGGGTGTGTAGAATGTGAAGGGCTTTAGAGTCCTGTGGGCAGAGTGGGGCCTGATGCTAGTTAGGCTGTCCCAACAATTCAGGTGAGATGTAATGAGCACTTGACCAGAGAAGTGATGATGAGAAGCAAAAAGAACTAAAAAGGAGACATGTATTTGAGAGAGACTCAAGGGGCCTGAGTGATTAATTCAGTTTTGATGATGGAGGGAAGAGTCTGTGGCCCCGTATGTGAAGAGGTAGTAGAGTTCGAGGCTAGTGGTTGGGTAATCAGGGTTCTAGACATAGCCTGGCCAGTGACTGGTGATATATTTTTAGGCAAGTACTTCTTCCCCTGGGCCTGTTTCCCTCCTGTGAAAGGAGGGTAGAAATTGGAGTAGAAAGGCAGGCTCTAAGGACCCTTCCCTCACTCAGGATCTATAGGGAAGGGGATTATCTGATGGGGAGGGAAGCTTGCCATTAAGGAGAGAGGACAGGTTGGAAGAAATACTGATTTGGGAAGGGCAGTGGGTCATGTCTCACATGAAGTGGGGACTAGAATTTGGAGGTAGCCTGGTTGATGGAATCATTGTAGGAGAGGGTGTGGAGCAGGGAAGGCCAGGAGATGTGGACTATGTAGTCAGTGGGAGGCCCAGCACCTAGCAGGGCCACGGAGGTCAAGGTTCATTCTCAGAACGGGGGGCTCCCTAGGGTGAAAACCAAGTTTTTCTAATTCTGTCTGGAGCCCCATCTCAGATTTCTACTTTATTTCCCAAGAGGTTCTGCCCTAGATGAAGGCATAACAGATACTGTGTGAATATGAGATGAGGCATAGTGGCAGACCAGAAAGAACATTAGTCTGGAAGTTGAATCCCATGTTCTTACTTAGTCTCTTTTTATTATCCATGGATCAGCCTCCTGTCCTGTACAAGAGTGTAACAGCAACCCTTGCCCTGTTATGAAGATCAGATGTGACGATTAAATGTGCTTTAATATACCTAGTAAAGTTCTGAGCTTCTGTGGAGGCCAAAGGCCCAAGCATTTGACTGTAAACCTAAACAGCAAGTGGTATACTATGGAGGAAGTAATGGAACATTTGCACCCGGAGTAGTTGCTCTACTCAGAGAACCAGATTTCACTGACACTCTCTAGCCCCTGAAGTGTACCAGCCTGTGGCAGTACCCCCCTGAACAGAGCTCCCTAGATGGAGCTCCTTGAGGATAGCCGCTCTACCTAATTCACCTCTGAGCACCCAGTGCCCATAGTAATCAGGAACAGGAGGCCCCTTGGAAGAGGTCCAGGGATTATTGTTTCTGACTCAGTACACTGATGACTACATAGGAGAAGGAGTCCCAGACTCTTTGGGAAATTGAGAAGATAAATGAGCATTTGTTTTGGTAACACTGACCCTCCAACTGCATTGGTTACATCCACCCTACCTCTCTCCTACTCCGTCAGGACAAAACAGTGAATGGATACTGATGAGGGCCTGCCTTTGAGAAGTCACATTGGGAAACCGGGTTCTGACTCCTAGGAGGCCATTTCTGTGTGAGTTAGGGGTCATTATCCTAATTATAGTTGAGTAAACGGAGCAGTAGGGTGACTTGCCCAAGTCAAGCCTTTCTGGACCCAAAGCCTGAGCTTTGTCCACTCCCCCATGTGCTGTCTCTATACACACTAGGGCCCATAATCCAGTTGGAACTTGTGGAGAAAAACAGCCTCCCTTCTACCACCTTACCTTACCACCCTAATTCCAGGGGTAGTTTGTCCCCCAGATAATTCCAAATGATTTCTGGCCCTTTCAAAAAAAAAAATTATATTCCAAGAGGCAAGATATTTCTCCCAACCACATACATACATGCATCCTTACCTCACACCATCACTCAGAGCTGCCACACCTATGACACCCTATCTCACAGACATCACGCATGTGCGTGCACGCACACCCTCATTCACAGAAAGGACTCATTTAGTTCTTTAGGGTCCTTATGGTAGGTGGTGATTGAGACATTTAAGGCCCGCACTTCAGTGACTCTGCCAAAAAGTTATCAGTGCCAGTTCCCTGCTGACAGAACCCCTGCCAACTGTAGGACCATTGCCAGTGTGGGAATACCCAGGTGAGGGGCATCTGAGGCTTGCTCTCCACTCCCCATCCAGACCTCCCTATAGGTTCAAGGGGAAAAGCCCAAACTATTGGTCAGAATCCCAGTTTAGTCACCTCCTAGCTGGATGTCTTTCACAAGTTATTTATCTTCTCAATTTCCTTTATCTATAAACTAAGAAGAATACCTACTTCAGTGGGCTGTTGTGAGATGAAAAATAAAGTGTGCCTGCGGTGCTTGGCTAGCCCAGTCTGGAGCATGGGGCGCTTGATCCTGGGGTTGTGAGTTCAAGCCTTACATCAGGCATAGAGATTACTTAAAAAAAAAAAAAAAAAAAAAAAAAAAAAGTATGCCTAGCATTTAGGCAGGGCTTCACAGACCTTTTTCTCCTCACCATCCCCTCTCATCCCGGCCTTTTACAAGCAAATTCCCTGATGTGGCAGTCTGAGAGAAGAGCCCAGGGTTGGCCTAAAAGATCCAACAGTGGGATTCTACTGTGTGAAGAAACCATTTCTCTGGCAAACAACTGCCTTAGCTTGTACTATTCCATATTTCTAATTTCTGGGTGGTTTGGAGGCTTGGAATTTTTTAGTGGGTTTCAGGATTGCTACTTACTGCCATGAAATATCTTCCCTTCACTGAGCATTAATAAAAAAAAATAAGTATAACAATATGTTCCCCAGTTTACCTGGCTTTACATTTTCAAAATGGTTGTTGGTTTTTTGTTTGTTTTTTTGTATGTCAGTTGTTTGGTGACTTTTTTTTTTTTTTTAAGCAGCAGGTTCCTTTGTCTGCTTGCTACCTTACTCAGAGTCCTAATATGGAAGAGCTAACTGTGGGCCTTGCTGTGGTTGGAGACAGCCCAAGCACTGCAGTCTCCACTCTTTCACCTCCCATTCATACCACCTCCCTTTCAGCCCCTGCCCCGAGACCATGAGTGAACCTATATTTCCAAATCCTGTTCCTTCATCCTGTTCCCTTCCACTGACCAGGCTGGGAGAGTACAACCTGGCCATGTCCTCTGTTACTTGTCTATTAATCAGAATAGTTCACCGCCTTTTTATCCTCTCAACATTGGTAACTCCAAATGTCTCTCCTCTCTTCTTGTCCTCCTCCTTCTGTTCTCACCCACTTCCAAGACCTTCAGCTTTTATCTAAACTAAGTCCCCAGTTGACATCTCCAGTATCTGTCCCGAATGTCAGACTCCATACATCCACTGGCTGCTGCCATAGAATAAGGTATTCATTCAAGGTCAGGGAAGCAAAGGAGACCCCACGGGATGAAATGACTGACCTAAGCTCAGTTGAGCATCTGGCCAGTTTTGAGGCTTTAGACAACTACATTAGCTCAGAGAAGTAGCCAGCTTCTGATGTGGGGGAAGGGGTGGAAGGAAGTGAGCCTTAAGTTGGAAGGGGCACTGTGCCTTTTTTGACTACCTTCTATCTACATTTCACTTTCTTTTCTACTTTTTTTAATCTCCATCTGAGTCCTAACAACCATCAGGAACATATTACCCTGAACAGGTGAAAAAGGATCACTGCTCCCAATCTCCATTCAACACTTGTAGCTAGGATTCTGGTGTAGCTAGCTATGTCCACCTTGGCCTTGGCTGGAAAAAATATGGGTACTTAAGACTGCAGAATGCCTGCGTAACTTACAGAGAAGTTGAATCACTGTTGTACACCTGCAACTAATGTAACATCATGTGTCTGATATACTAAAAAAAAAAAAAAAAAAGGAACGTGCCAGATTTAGCTTATAGATTTTTATAAAAGTGATGGTAAATGGTGGAGGGAGAATAAACACTTCAACAGGCTTCTGAGAGTGCTATAGTTCCTTTTGTAGTGAAGACCCAGTCTCCTCTGTGGTCAGTTAAGAGTAACAATCCACAATACTTGATATTCACAACTGTTTTGATGGTAACTATAGGGCAGGTACCCCCCAAGAGAAAATCTGTTTCCCACCCTAGTGGGAGCTTTAGTTCCTGCCCTTGTTAAGAGAATAGTGACCAAGGACTGAGGCAAATTTAAGAACCTCAGCAGGGAACTCTGGGACCTTGGTTGGTTCATTCCTTGACTCTGACTCACCCTGTCAGCTCCACATGCAGTAGCACAGAAATCTTCAAGGCCTAGGCCTTGGCCTGGGGACTACCTGCTTTCCAAGTTGTGGGCCAAGTGGGATGGGACCTAAGACAATACAGGGAAGGGGCAGCAGCTTGAAAGAAGAGACTTTGAAAACAAGCTTAAAACTAGGGATTGGGAATCAGAGCTGACCCAACCAGAGAAGGGCCTGATGGTTCCTCTACAGGAACTCACACTGTCCATCAAAGAACTAGCCTCTTAAAGAGTTGGAAGGCCTATGGTAGTATCATCTAATGTAGCCACTTCTTTTACAAAAAGGAAGCTAGGAGTTGGCTTGGGTTGAGTGATGAGACCTCAAAACTACTGAAGAGCTCAGTCACTCTAGGAAGGCTTTCTTCCTGGTCCACTTCCCCCCAGGTCTCTGGTCTGTGAGTTTCTGTGTGCATGTCTGCTTTTAAGAGTCTCATCTCCCTCAAGCTACAAAGCTAAATAGTCCAGTCTCCCAAGAACTGGTCCCAATCTGTCATTTACCTGCATGTGGTGACATGGAGATTGACCATGGTAGGCCTCCTAAGCTGAGGGTGTCAGGACGCACAACTTCAGGAGTCCTATCCTAGCTGACAGGGACAGGCATGATGAAGGGACCAATGCTAGAGACAGTAAGTTAGATGAAAAAATAGCACTCAAATGGGAAGAAGCCTGAGTTAGCCCACAGTGCTCTTCTCTGCCCACCTCCCCTCCACCCACTTTTTCTTTATCTTATGTTCTCAGCTGTATAGTCCAGTATTTGATAGTGGATTCTCTTGCTTTGTTCACCAATCTCCTGTGTGAGAGCCTTGACTTCCTGAACAGATCTAGGCTTTCTTTGTCTTCCCCTTTCTTTCCCTCTTCAAACACCTAGCTCAGGTAGGCTCACATTTTGAGAAATCACCCTTCACAATGGTAAAAGCTACAAGTAAACTATGGCAGTAGGGGAAAGCTATTGATCCTTTGCTCTCAGATTTAGGAAACATCAGTTTGCTAACCTTCCTTAGAGTCAGGAACACAGACTAAGACAGTGTTTCTAGCCTGGCTCATCCTGTCACTCAACCACCTACCAGGCAGGACCCAGGAATCTGTGGTTTTATGGAGCTCTTACAAGTCATAACCTCACCAATCCTCAGATGTGCAACTCATGTATAACTTCTGAATTTACAGAGCACTTTGGTTACAGCCTCTTCAAACAAAAGACAGTTCAAGGCCAACAACTCCAGATCTCTTATCATTAATCTCATTTCCTCCACACTTTTCCAAAACCCTCTAATTTCTCAGATTTCTCTGTTCACCTCTTATGCTTGCTTGCTCCCAACAGAACACACTCATCCAGGGAAAGAGTTGGCTTAATCTTTTGTTCTACACTTCACCTCTTGATTGAAGTAAAAAGTTCGAAAAATCTGTTGGCAGATCAGGAGATGGATCCTTAGAGGGAATCTAGTATAAGAGTTAACAACAGGTGGTTTCAAATTAGATGATCTGGGTTCTTGACTGGCTAATTAAATTTTCCTGTGCCTCAATTTATTTATCAATACCTACCTCAAAAAATTGTTTTGAGGGTGGTGAATAGTATCTAGAAAGCACTTTGAACAGTTTGTGGAACAGAATTAAGGACCCAGTAGAAGTTAGCTATCACTTTTATTTAAAAACACCCCAATATTTGCACACTCTCCAGGCCAGCATTTCCCCAACTGGGCAAGCTGTCACTGGTCAACAGGGAGTAGGTACATGGCATGGGGCATGGTGCTACATGGACAAAGCTTCTGGTTCTATTCTGAGAGAGAGATGCAAATGAATGACTCAAAGATCTTCCCACAAAGACCAGTGTACCCCTATGTATGGTGTTTCCTGCGAGAATGATCCCTTTGGTACTCTACAGACCTCAGGATCCTACACCAGGAGGTCCTACCTGGGAGTATCAGTCACCAACTCTGTCACCCTATATGCAGCATGGGCTCAGGATCAACTACCTGGAATGTAGGAACTATTCATACTCTGAAAGGAGGGCTAAAAAAAATCCCCTCTGATTTCCAAGGGCAAAACACTATCTTGATCTTTGAAAGAGAGCAACACAGTGAAGAGACCAACAGCAAACCAACCTGAGCTCCAGTTCTAGAGCAAATCACTGTAATCTTCCAAACCTTGCCTTCCTCATCTATATAGAAATAGAAGGGAGTGAACATACTAATCTCACTCGATTATTGTCAAGTTTGAATGAGGTAATGGGGGGAAAAGCACCAAGCACAGAGACTGGCACCCAGCAAGCCCTCAACTGGTGGTTTCCTTTGCCTGCCCAGAGCTAGGGCTGTGGTCTATGGATAAAGCAAATGGCTCTGAGAACTTAAAGTCTCAGATACCCAGGTCCCTCCCTGCCTCCCCAACCCTCCCAGATCAGCTCTTAGACCCCCTTCTCATCTTCCCGGCCCAGAATGCTACTAAACTGATGAAGCTAAAAGGGTTTGATCATGTTGGTATATTTATATGTAAATATAAAACTGTATCACTGTAAGATATTGATATGAACATTTACAATTATTTTCTGAATCTGACTCAGTCCATTGATGTTAAATACAAAATGAAAAGATTGTAAAAATAAGAATATATACATTCAAAGAGCTTATTACAGTATAAAATTATTGAGGTCTGATCAGCTGCCAACCTCATCTGGGATAGAAGGTTTAGGGATTCCTGGGATTTTCTTAGAAATGTGGAGTGCTGGGGACTCTTGATTCCATCCCTGGCACATCAGGCTGGGCAGGCTGGGAGCAGACAGAGACAGGATGGGTGAATAGGGGGCAAACAGTGATTGCAGGCAACTGCCCTAGCCAGCCAGGGGTTAAGCATTTTATTGACACAGAGCCCACCCAGCCTGAGCTCCAGGGTAGGCTGCTAGGCAGGAAGAGAAGGGCATTTAAATGGACAGGGCCAAGTTACATAAAAGGAACTTTCTAGCAGAATAAATAGGGGCCCCAGTTCATTCTCCTAAGGAGGGATTCTCATAGTAGTTTCCTCTCTCTCACACCTGGGCTCCCTCTCTTTTCTTCTAAGACTTCGTACCAATTGCTCTTGGCTCTGACCGCTCATCTTTACTCCCAGACCCCAAGCTCCAAGGGACAGAAAGAGTGAAAAGGGGTCTGGAGTCACAGTGGAGGTCTATTCCCCAAATTGGCAAAATAAACAGAGTAAAATCATTAGATAAGGGCAATTCATGCTGAGTTAAACCAGTGTCACCACAAATCAGAATTCTCGGTTCCAATATCCTAGAAAGAGATAAGTCATTATGTAAGAATGAGGGCCTATGGCAGGAGCATGAGGGGTGAATGTATGTGTGTGTCCTCTTCACCACTCTGGCATCTGACAAGAGACATGATCCCCAGCCCCAGCTAGTCCAGGATAAACAGTAGGGTCCAATAAGCAGAGTCCTGAACTGCAACACGGAGCCCCAGGAAAGTCTACAAAGGAGTATCTCTGTGTATATGTATTTATAGAATACGACCATATTATCACATACGATATATATAATATACACACATACATATGGACCCATACACATAAGTGCATGCGCACACGCGCATACACACACACATACACACAGAATGACAGAAAAGACTGGAATACACGCCCTAGGTATAAACGTGCTTGGCACTCGGGACGTTCTCTAGAGTATGTAACTTGGTCAAGCTTTCTGGGAAGGAAGGTGGATGCTCACCAAACCTCCTCATCAAATCCTAGCAAAGGGAAGGAATGGGAAAGAGACCTAGAGAAGGAGAATGGCATTGGGAAAGGGGGGAGGGAGTTTCCTTCCCCACTTACCTCGGGGCCCCTGGCAAAAACCAATAGCCACAATTTGGTTTTAATAAGGCACAGTTCGATAGCAGGTGCTGGAAATTAAGAACACATTGCTGCTGGACCTTTCTAGTGGCAATTTCACCACAACTATCTAGCCAAAGGGAAAGGCTGCCTTGCGTGCACGAGTGCGCCAGGAGACACGAGGAAGAGGTTGGTCCATTGCTTCAGCGTAACTGATGGCAACCTATAGGCTCAGCGGTGTCCAGGGTAGTTTAAGGAAGGCTGGCCAGCACGTAGGAGGATCGTGGGACAGTTACTGACCCTCCATGGCCAGGAGGTTGTGACTGGAGGGCACCATGCCCTCCCTCTCTGCAAACTCCAGGATTGCCTTGTAGCAAAAATAGTACTGCTCAGGGGTCTGGATGCTGAAGGCCCTCTGGGTCCTCATGCGGGACACTGTCTGGAACACGTTAAGGGTGCCAAGCTCCTCCAGCTGTGCCAGGCAGATGTCCAGTGAGCAGAAGGTACCTGAAGGAAGGAAAGAAGTGGTCATACCTGGTCTGTCTCTCCTCTGTCTATCCCTCCCTCTCCCAAACAACCCAAGCAGGTGGGATGAATGAATTTAAGGTCAAGGTGCCTCATGGTACGTGGCCAGGTAGCCTTAGGCCTGAAAGGATTCAAGGAAGAGGTCACTTTGGAGTGTTGGGGTTCCAGAGGAATGAGAAGCCTCCTGTCTCAAGACAGTACTGCAGGTAACAGGAAGAGAAGGTGGGAAGGTGACATAGAAGAACTGCCTGCTTCAATCTTAGACAAGACAGAATGACAGCATTCCCACATCTGGGCCCTAATTTTCCAGAGACTCCACAACTCTTCCACAAAGACCTAACAGAAACCTATTCTTTCTGACTTTCTCCCAAAGTGACCTCTGAGCTAGAAAGACCAGTGGTCCCTGCAATGCACATGCCTTAAGGTAAAAGCTGCTAACTAGCTAACTAGCTGTGCTCAGGGTGGGGATCTCTTTAGAGAGGGGGATGAGAAGGAAGCAAGAGCCCAGCTGAGCTCTCTGGAACATCCAGGTGACAGTGATTGGGCCAGAAGATAATCATGCTGATGGGATGTATAAAGCATCAAGCCCTAGGGGCCCTGGCCTCTGAAGTATATATTTTGGTTAGTGCAGCTGGTGCCAAGGATACCAAAAGGACATTAAAGAGGAATTTTTCATGGCAGTTCACTACTGATAGATCAAATTCTCACAAATTAGCAACTGAGAGCTTTGTTATTTTTCCCCCATCTTTACTACCCCTGGATGCTCTGTAAGCTGCTGTGTCATCAGGTATATTACCTGTCCTGCCTATGCCTGCGCTGCAGTGGACGACAATGGGTGGCTCAGGGCACTGCCCTTTGGAGCGCGCTCCCATGCTGCTGACAGCCAGCCTCTGCTGCTTCCTGACTACTCTCAAGAAGTCGATGAGAGAAGCTGCCGAGGAAGGGACACCATAATCTGGCCAGCTCAGGAACTGAAAGTGGGTCACCTGGCGTTTTTGCCGCTCCTTGGATGAGAAAAGAAGTAAAAGTTAATGAGGTCATTTCAGCTTACCCCTGACTACATTTGACTTTTCTAGTTTTCCCAATTCCCTGGTATCGTCACCAAGGTTCCTGCCTACCACTCTCAACTTTCTCCACAATTGCTTTTCCACAAGCCCAAAGGAAAGGTTAACTGTCTGAAGAGGACAGAATTCCCTATGTAGGGCCCAGATTTCTTGTAAGTTTTGCTCCTAAGTAATGCCACTGTTGCACTGAGACAATATGGGTATATTGGCTCTGAGTTGAATATCCATATCCTATTCCCAGGAAAATGAAATTAACTTATAAGCTGACTGGATTTCTGCCTATTCCGTCTGAAGACTTTCTTTACTGTAAAAGTTCTCCCCCAGCTTAAAAACCGTGAGAAAATAGAAACTGGGATTTACCTCTATGTTGTGAATTTCTAGCGTTGTTTTCTTGTAATGGTTCATATTCTCCACGCCTAGATTGGTCACCATGAGGAAGCCAAATTTGATCCGAGAGTCTCTTTCTAATGG
Organism: Taxidea taxus jeffersonii; assembly: GCA_003697995.1. Taxonomy (NCBI): domain Eukaryota; kingdom Metazoa; phylum Chordata; class Mammalia; order Carnivora; family Mustelidae; genus Taxidea; species Taxidea taxus. Next base: position 47,008 of record ML104956.1, on the reverse strand, counting down.
CCAGTATTGGCCACACTTTCTCCTGCCGCCCTCCTCAAACCTGAAGACAACACAGAGCAAGGTAAGCCTTCCATCCTTCCTCTCCACAGCAGAAAGCTATGATCTGCTGTACCCCAACAGCAATGTCATCTCTTATGTAGCTTCTAACTTACACCTTTGCTTCTTGGCAGAAAACATGGGAAACCTTCATTCTAAACAGAGGTAGCAACAGCTAACATTCTTGCATATACTCATTTAGCAAATATTTATTGAGTGCCTGTTATACCATTTGGTGCCTTTCCTGATACCTCTTGCTACTCCTCATATATCCAGGATAAATACTGGGTGGACAAAAAAAGACAGCAGAGAAAATATGGTGAGCCAGATGGAACTCCTTGCCCTGTATCTCAGCCACTGTTCATTCTCTTCCCTAATAGGGGCCCTTGGCTGAGAGAAGTGGGAAAGGCCCAGCTCCTGGGAGGCCAGCAGGAGGTTTATGTGAAGGCCTAAAATCTGCCTCACTACCCTTTAAAAAAAAAAATGTTTTTTTAAAGATTTTTATTTATTTATTTGCCAGACAGAGATCACACCAGGCAGAGAGGCAGGCAGAGAGGGAGGGGGAAGCAGACCCTCCACTGAGCAGAGAGCCAGATGCGGGGCTTGATCCCAGGACCCTGGGATCATGACCTGAGCCAAAGGCAGAGGCTTTAACCCACTGAGCCACCCAGGCACCCCCTCACTGCCCTGTAGTGGCTCGAGTGCTCCAAGGTGGTACTTCTTATACTACCACCTCTCCGAAGCGAATGTGGTTATGACTGTGCCATGAGAAAGGGAACTGAGCAAACATTTTCATTAACATTTTTCTCCTCATCTGAAATAGGTTCTAATTATCATAATGATAATGATGATACTAATGTATTTGTAATTCCTCAAATTTTGGCAAATATGTAGACCAAAATTTCAAAAGGATTCCTTTCATCAAGAGCTTCCTGCCTGACCAACTATGTTTCATTTCTCTTTTTGCAATTCTTTTACAGGTGGAAATATGAATGAGCAGAAAAAGGCCAAAAGTAGTAGGGAAGGAGAGAATAAAGGGGAACTGGTAATTTAGAAGCCAGGAAGACAGCTGCCCTTTGGAAGTAGGGAGCAGATTAAAAGTGAATTGCCCCACGTTTGCCGACACTTCCTTTAGTGGATAAAGCCAGGACCTCAGAATAGCCTGTAACTAGCACAGGGTCACCAGAGTCAAGGATTAAAATTTTGAAAAGTTAGATCAAAGCTGTGACAAGTTGGATCAATCAGTTTCTACCATGCCCTGGCTTTGTTAATTCTGGGTCAACTAAGACAAAGCTAAAACATCTCAAAATCTTTGCCATGGCTTTCCTAATCCTCATTGTTCTATCAGCTAAACTCCCCTCTTGAATCCCCCATGTTTGGGGATAGGGTGGAGGCAGAATGCAGAGGCAGGAAAGGGGAAGAACTCACCGGGTGGTCATGACAATCACCAGGACTTTTTGCTCCCATACCATGAGCCAGAAATCACGATAGGTATTCTCCAAAGGGCCTGGAATGGAAGGATAAGACAAGGAACATTACCCTGGAAGCCCTTCTTTCCTTCTCAGGAATTTGTTTTGTTTTAAGATTTTATTCATTTATTTGACAGACAGAGATCACATGCAGGCAGAGAGGCAGGCAGAGAGAGAGGGGGAAGCAGGCTCCCTGCTGAGCAGAGTCTGATGTGGGGCTTGATCCCAGGACCCTGAGATCATGACCTGAGCTGACAGCAGAGGCTTAACCCACTGAGCCACCCAGGTGCCCTAGGAATTTCTGGTTTTTTTCCCCCCAACTAATAACTCCAAAGCACAGATGCTGGCTCCCTGCTCTTCAGGGTGGTACGTGAACCACCAGCACCAGCATTGTATGAGAGAGTATTAGAAATGTGCAATCTGCATTTTAACAAGATCCCAAGTGAAGTTTTAGGTAAGTTACAGTTTGAAAAATGCTGTTACGTACCTTCCCAAGAGCCTAAACATCTGGGCTTGAACCAGCACATACACACAGTGTCAACCGGGTACATGCCTCTAGCTGTTTCCATCTCCCTAAAGCCTTATCATCATCAGTAGCCTACTGAACCAATCCCCTTCCATGTCCCATCATGGGTCTCCTTAGACCCAACATGCTTGCAATTCAATCTCTTTCTTCAAAATTAGCCTTCTCTCTCGGGACGCCTGGGTGGCTCAGTTGGTTAAGCGGCTGCCTTCGGCTCAGGTCATGATCCCAGCGTCCTGGGATCGAGTCCCGCATCGGGCTCCTTGCTCGGCAGGGACCCTGCTTCCTCCTCTCTCTCTGCCTGCCACTCTGTCGCCTGTGCTCACTCTTTCTAACAAATAAATAAATAAAATCTTAAAAAAAAAAAAAACACCGCAAAATTAGCCTTCTCTCTCTACTTTCCCATCTCTTTAAAAAAGTATTGGCGAGGCGCCTGGGTGGCTCAATTGGTTAAGCGGCTGCCTTTGGCTCAGGTCATGATTCCAGGGTGCTGGGATCGAGCCCCTCATCGGGCTCCCTGCTTAGCAGAGAGCCTGCTTCTCTCTCTCCCTCTGCCTGCTGCTCTGCTTACTTGTGCTCTCTCTCTGTCAAATAAATGAATAAAATCTTAAAAAAAAAAAAAGTATTGGCATTCTTAAAACACTCAGTCTTTTTTTTTTTTTTAAAGATTTTATTTATTTATTTGTCAGAGAGAGACGGAGAGAGAGTGAGCGAGCACAGGCAGACAGAGTGGCAGGCAGAGGCAGAGGGAGAAGCAGGCTCCCTGCCCTAGAGCAAGGAGCCCGATGTGGGACTTGATCCCAGGACGCTGGGATCATGACCCGAGCCGAAGGCAGCCGCTCAACCAACTGAGCCACCCAGGCGTCCCTTAAATCACTCAGTCTTAAAAAGTTGGAGTCAATGCTCACTTATCCATTTCCTTTATCTTCCAGAAGCAGTCACTAAGTCCTAGAGGCTTTTTTGTGTTTGGGTTCTTTTTGGCTTTTATCATGCCTTCCCAACCCAATTTCAAAGCCACAAGGACCTCACCATCTTTTGTCTGAGTTACTATAGTACTGTTTTGCTTTATTTTTCTGAATAGGACTCCTCTTCCAGTCTATTCTGGATACCCCTGCCAGCTGAATCTTTCTAAAAATTTGCTTCATCACAGGGGTGCCTGGGTGGCTCAGTTGGTTAAGCATTGACTCTCGATTTTGGCTCAGGTCATGATCTCAAGGTTGTGAGGTCAAGCCCCCTTTCTAATACTCAGTGTAGAGCCTGCTTAAGAGTCTCTCTCTTCCTGGGGCGCCTGGGTGGCTCAGCGGGTTAAAGCCTCTGCCTTCGACTCAGGTCATGATCCCAGGGTCCTGGGATGAAGCCCCTCATCGGGCTCTCTGCTTGGCGGGGAGCCTGCCTCCCCCATCTCTCTGCCTGCCTCTCTGCCTACTTGTGATCTCTGTCTGTCAAATAAATAAAATCTTAAAAAAAAAAAAAAAAGGAGTCTCTCTCTTCCTCTTCTGTCCCTTCCCTACTCTCACATTCTGTCTCTCTCTCTCTCTCAAAAAAAAAAAAAAAAATTAAATTAAATTAAAAAATAAAAACTTGCTCCATCACAACATAGACAGCTCTCGATGACACAGCTGGATCAAAACAGCTTAACCAGGGGCACCTGGGTGGCTCAGTGGGTTGAGCCCTTGCCTTCGGCTCAGGTCATAATCTCAGGGTCCTGGGATCGAGCCCTGAATCAGGCTCCCTGCTCGGTGGGGAGCCTGCTTCCCCCCTGCCCCATATCCAGCTCTGCACAGCGGGGAGCGTGCTTTCCCCACTCTCTCTGCCTGCCTCTCTGCTGACTTGTGATCTCCCTTTGTCAAATAAATAAATAAAATCTTAACAACAAAAAAACCCCAGCTTAACCATTTAATGTATGTGGTCTTACATGAGTCACTTTAATTTGTAAGAAAGAATCTTACAATTCTTTGCTGAGGGTAATAGCCACATTGTCAAGTTCTCCTCTTAGAGTTAGAACCTTCACAGGGCTGGGCACTCAGGGGAAACTTTGAAGATACTTGTGCGCCACCAACTCCCTTTTAATCAAGGAAGCAACAACTCGGGATAATTCCCTGTAATTTCCTAGTCTTTCCTCCTCCTCTGCTTTCAGGGAAGAAGGGCAGTATCAAGGGTTGATTTTTGTCCTGGAAGTCTGCTGGTTTTACTACCATTTTTGCTAAAGCCTTTTAGTAGCATTAATGTTTTATGACACTAGAATTCCCTCTTGGCAGAAATGAACACTGCCAAAAGCATGTGAGGTCTTGGAAGCAAGCTAAATGTCTACCAAGAGAGGGCTGTTAAATTACAGCATATCCCCGATTTAAGTAGTCCATAAAGGTGATGTTGTAAGATATATTATTTTTGCTCTGGAAAGGTATTCACAAGATACCATCAAATGAACTTTTGTTCACTTGTTACCTTCTTAGGTAATAAGTAGACAGAATCCATCTTGTTAGATATTTTATATGTCTACATCTATTTGTTTGTACAGAAAAGAGTTTGGGGGCACCTGGGTGGCTCAGTGGGTTAAAGCCTCTGCCTTTGGCTCAGGTCATGATCTCACAGTCCTGGGATTGAGCCCTGCATGAGGCTCCCTGCTTGGTGGGGAGCCTGCTCCCCCCCCCCCACCTGCCTCTCTGCCTACTTGTGATCTCTGTCAAATAAATAAATAAAATCTTATTAAAAAAAAAAAAAAGAGGGCGCCTGGGTGGCTCAGTGGGTTAAAGCCTCTGCCTTCAGCTCAGGTCTTGATCCCAGGGTCCTGGGATTGAACCCCGCATCGGGCTCTCTGCTCAGCGGGGAGCCTGCTTCCTCCTCTCTCTCTGCCTGCCTCTCTCTCTGCCTACTTGTGATATCTGTATGTCAAATAAACAAATAAAATATTTTTTAAAAAAAGAAAGAAAACAGTTTGGAAGGAGATGCTATAGAATGTTAACATTATTTCTGGGTCTCAGGGTTATAAGTGAATTTCGTCTCAGGGTTATAAGTGAATTTCATCTCTATCTTTTAAATTTTCTACAATGCACTTACATTACCATAGTATGCATGTGAAGAAGATAGTGAGAACTCCCTTTCCACATCACTGACCCGGCCTTGTCCACATCCTACTATCCTGCACCACAGCAGCACTCCTATGCTTTATTTTCCACCTTCAAATCACTGGCAAAAATGCTGTTGCCAATCAGAGCACCTGACAACCCATATCCCACTCAGACTCAGGCTTGGCAAAGAGGGGTCATAATTTCTTCCAAAGCATAAGAGAGATTTAGAACGGAATGCTGCACTTCCCAGATTACCCTTTAACGGTGAACTTTTCTAAAGAACTCAAGTCAGTGGTTTATGCTGACATGGGCAACAATCCTGTGGCTTGGCTTTCGAGGACTTCTGAATCAGACATACTTTCAAATCCTGGCTCTGCCACTTACTAGCTGTGTGATCCAAGATCACCTAACCTCCTTGGGTTTGTTCATGGGTTAATAAATCCTCTTTGCAGAGTCTGTAATAATTAGATGAAGATTATAAGCCTGTACATAATAGATACTCTCAATAAATAATAGATATTATTAGTAGAAATAGTATTATAAGAATAAAATACTGAACATAGCCAAGAAAGTTAGCCAGGCAAATCAAATTAGCCATTTCCACATCACAGGACCCCATCTTCCAGTCCTGAGAGAGTACTGATGCTGTCTAAAGGTGATCTGTGCTTGACTCAAAATGCCTCTCTTGGGGCGCCTGGGTGGCTCAATGGGTTAAAGCCTCTGCCTTTGGCTCAGGTCATGATCCCGGGGTCCTGGATCAAGCCCTGCATCGGGCTCTCTGCTTAGTGGGGAGACTGCCCCCCCCCGTCTCTCTCTGCCTGCCTCTCTGCCTACTTGTGATGTCTGTCAAATAAATAAAATAAAATCTTTAAAAAAATGTCTCTCTCATACTCTTAGGGGAGTTTCTTCTGGATAGGGCCTTCAAAGCCACCCTAAAGAATCCAATTCCTGCAACTCCGAGTAGTAGCTTTGCCTTCTAAACCTGGAGGAGGAAGCATTCTGGGGTACCCTTGAGCCAATCCTTATCCAACATAAGCCCAATCTGCCAAAGCCATCCTCATCAACAAAGCCCCTACTCTTAAGGCAGATCATATCATATTGTATATGCCAAATTTTTTTCCTGATAATTCTAATTTCTTCTTGTCTTGAAAGTACTCCCTTCCGAGGGAGTGGTCCCTCCTAGTGGGGAAATATAAACCTGTGACCATCAGACCAATTAACAATATATCAAATTTGAAAAATTTGAAACCAATTAAAAGTTGGAAGAATAGGGACGCCTGGGTGGCTCAGTTGGTTAAGCAGCTGCCTTCGGCTCAGGTCATGATCCCAGCGTCCTGGGATCGAGTCCCATATCGGGCTCCTTGCTCGGCAGGGATCCTGCTTCTCCCTCTGCCTCTGCCTGCCACTCTGTCTGCCTGTGCTTGCTTGCTCTCTCTCCCTCTCTCTCTGACAAATAAATAAATTAAAAAAATCTTTAAAAAAAAAAAAAGTTGGAAGAATACTATAATATACTCATAAATTCTTTGGCTCGAAAGCTATGGTTTTTAGCTATCATTACAAGATTTATTTCTCTCTATATTTAAGTACACATACTTTTTATTTTGTAACTATTTAAAAGTTAGTTCCATAAATTATGACCTTTTATTCCTAAGTACTTGGGCACATATTTAGAAGAAAAGGCCTTTCTCTTATAGAACAATACCATTGTCACACTGAATCAATTAAACACTGATACAATAATATTATCTAAAATATAGTCTGCATTTATCCCAAGTTTGTCCTTAATAGTTTTCTTCTCTAAACTGAAGTTCCAATAATGGGCACATGACTTTGTTTATCATGTCTCTTCAGTCTCTTTTAATCTAGAATAGTTCCCTGCTTTTAAAAGTTAAAGCATGGCTTTAACTTTGAAGAGTCTAAGCCAGTTTTCTAATAGCATGTCCCACCATCCCATCTGGATTTGTCTTGTTTACTTTTCACGATTCAGACTTCAACACTGGCAACAAACAATAAAGGTTATGTTGTATGGTTCTCACTATATCACAACAGAGGCATAATATCTACCTATTATTGGCAATACTAAGTTTAATCACTTGCTAAGGAGGTATCTGCCAGATCTTTTGCTGGTCATGCTCTGCAATGGTCAAAGGACCTAAAGCCCATAGGGTAGCCTCTTATGTCCTCCTGTGTTGTGATCTCTCCCCACCCTCTTTGAAGACAACTTGGTATTCTACTTGGGATGGCTGAGGCCAGGTCAGGAGGAATACTGGGACCTACAGAAGCATTTGTAGAAACTCTGTCTGAATTCTTCACTGTCAGACCTAGTATAGACTATCCATATCAGAAGACTTCTGGGACAAGCAAAAGTCACTTAGGACAGCAATACCCTTTCATAGACTGGACTCAATCTCTGAGAAGTCCCACTGCCATTCCTGGCCTCCCACTGGACATAAAGAACATTTCACTGGCCAGTGAGTTTTGATGTCCCATTCCCATAGGTTGGCAATGCATAGTCCTAAAACTTGTAGTAGTGTTGTATGTTCAAATCTCCAGTTTATCTCTACGCAGCAAGTTTCCAGGCATATGTGGTACAGAAACTCTATACCTCTCCTCTGCCTTCCTCAATAATCCCCAATCATTATGAAAGGCCAGGATCTAGTGGCCACAACATCACCTCAAGTTACCATAGCCTTCAAAAAGTATGCAATCAGGGCGCCTGGGTGGCTCAGTGGGTTAAAGCTGCTGCCTTCGGCTCAGGTCATGATCTCAGGGTCCTAGGATCGAGCCCCGCATCGGGCTCTCTCTCAGCAGGGAGCCTGCTTCCCCCTCTCTCTCTGCCTGCCCCTCTGCCTACTTGTGATCTCTCTCTCTGTCAAATAAATAAATAAAATCTTAAAAAAAAAGTATGCAATCATCTGGTACAGGAAATCATAGGTAGATGACATAAAACCAACTTGTAAGGAGCATCCTAACTTACCTTGCGTACCAATGTAAGCATTCTTCTGCTTGTAGCCATCCATGAAACTGGCATTGATGTAATCTGTCTAATGATAAAAAGGAAATATCATTGCAGCTGTGTGAAATACACCATTTGGGTGGGAAAATTATGTATTAGGTAAATAAAACCCAAGGTATAGATAGATATTCTCTTCCTGTTAGGAAGACAGTGAGGAGCAAAAGGATCAATTCAAAACTTTGCTTCTACAGGGGTGCCTGGATAGCTCAGTAACTAAGCCTCTGTCTTTGGCTCAGGTCATGATCCCGGCTCCTGGGATAGACCCCTGCATTGGGCTCCCTGCTTGGCAGCAAGCCTGCTTCTCCCTCTTCCATCCCCCCTGCTTGTGTTCCCTCTGTCGCTGTCTCTCTGTCAAAAAATAAATAAAATCTTAAAAAAAAAAAAAAACTTTGCTTCTACAAATGTCACTGGAACAATGGGATATCCACGCGTAGGAAAGAAAAAATCAAGCTGGCCTATTCCTCACACTGAACACAAAAATTGACTCAAAATGGATCACAGACCTAATGTTAAGAGCTAAAAATTATAAAACTCTTAGAAGAAAATGTAGGATTAAACCTTTGTGACTTTGGGTTAGGTAAAGCCTTCTTAGATATGATATCAAAAGTACAAGCAGTAAAAGAAAAAGCAGGTTCATTGGACTACATTAAAATTAAAAACTGTGCTTCAAAAGACACCATCAAGAAAGTAAAACCACCTACAGAGTGCACATATTTGATAAGGGACTTATACCTAGAAAATATAAAGAACTCTTATAATTCAACAGCAAAAAGACAACCCAATTTTAAAGGGGGTACCTGAGTGACTCAATTGGTTAAACATCTGACTCTAGATCTCAGTTTAGGTCATGATCTCAGGGTGATGAGTTCAAGCCCTGAATTGAGCTCCATGCTGGTGTGGAGCCTACTTTAAAAAAAACAAAAACAAACAAAAAAACAACTAGGGACACCTGAGTGGTTCAGTCGTTAAGTGTCTGTCTTTGGCTCAGGTCATGATCCCAGAATTCCCGGATCGAGACCCACATTGGGCTCCCTGCTCAGAGGGAAGCCTGCTTCTCCCTCTTCCACTCCCCATGCTTGTGTTCTCTCTCTCGATGTGTCTCTCTCTGTCAAATAAATAAATTTAAAAATCTTAAAAAAACAAACAAACTAAAAGTAAAATGGGCAAAAGATCTTAATAGCCATTTCTTCAAAGAAGATATACAAATGGCCAATAAGCACATGAAAACATGCTCAACATCATTAGCCATCAGGGAACTGCAAATTAAAATCATAATGAGGGGCACCTGGGTTGAGTATCCAACTCTTGTCCTTGGCTTAGGTCCTGCCCTCACTGAGTTCAAGTCCCATGTTGAGCTTTGCTCTGGGCATGGATACATGGACACTACTTTAAAAAAAAACCACAAAACTGGGGAGCCTGGGTGGCTCAGTGGGTTAAGCCTCTGCCTTCGGCTCAGGTCATGATCTCAGGGTCCTGGGATCGAGTCCCACATCGGGCTATCTGCTCGGCAGGGAGCCTGCTTCCTCCTCTCTCTCTCTCTCTGCCTGCCTCTCTGCCTACTTGTGATCTCTCTCTGTCAAATAAATAAATAAATTCTTTAAAAAAAACACACACACACAAAACTGAAAAGTCAAAACTATGAGGTATGAAGTATGAAGTCAAAACTTCATACCCATTAGGATGGCTACAGATACAAGATGGATAATAACAAATGTTGAAAAAGATGTGTAAAAACTACTTTTACTTTTCAGTAAAAACTGAAAAGTTAAAACTATGAGGTATGAAGTATGAAGTAAAAACTTCATACCCATTAGGATGGCTACAGGTACAAGATGGATAATAACAAATGTTGACAAAGATGTGTAAAAACTAGTACCCTCATATATCCCTAGTGGGAATGTAAAATGGTCCAGTCACGTTGGAAAACAGTCTGGCAATTCTTCAACAGGTTAAACACAGAGTTACCATATGACCCAGCAATTTCACTCCTGAGGGAAATGAAAATACATGTCCACAGGAAAACTTGCACACAAATATTCATAGCAGCATTATTCATAATAGCCAAAAATGGAAACAACTCAAGTGGTATTCCACCTGATGAATGGATAAATAAAGGTGGCCTAGCCATACAACAGAGTATTTTTTAGCAATAAAATGGAGTGAAGTACTGACACATGCTACAACACAGACGAACCTTGAAAACATGCTAAGTCAAAGAAGCCAGACACAAAGACTACATATTGTATGATTCCATTTATACAAAATGTCCAAAATAGGCAAATCCATAGAGACAGAAAGTACACAGACTGGGAGAAAATGGGGTTTGACTGCCAAGGGTACAGAGTTCCTTTTTCAGGTGATGATATTGTTCTAAAGTTGACTGTGGTGGTGAATATATTAATTATTCACTGTGAATATATTTAAAAAGCAGTGAACTAGGGGCACCTGGGTGGCTCAGTCGGTTAAGTGTCCAACTCTTGCTTTCAGCTCAGGTCATAATCTCCCAGTCAAGAAATGGAGGAGGAAGTCTGTGGAAGAGTCTCTCCCTCTGCTCCTCCCCTGACTTGCAAGCACCTGTGCTCTCTAAATAAAAAAATAATCTTTTAAAAAGGACAAAAACCAAACTACTGAATTATACACTTTATTTTTTAAGATTTTTATTTATTAGAGGGAGAGAGAACATGTGTGCACTTGAATGGGGTGAGAGGCAGAGGGAAAAGGAGAGGAAGAATCCCAAAAAGAACCACCCTGCCCCCTCCACCAAGTGCAAACCCAGAGATGGGCTCAATCCAAGAACCCTGAGATCATGACCTGAGCCGAAATCAGGAGCTGGACACTCGACCAACTAAGCCACCCAGGTGCCCCTATGTACTTTAAATGGGCAAATTGTATGGTATGTGAATCACATCTCAATAAAGCTGTTATTTACCAAAAAAGGAGTCCATTAAGATTTGCAGCATTGGTTCAAAACCAAAAGGGAGGCAAGCCAAACACCCTGAGCAGGAACATCCTGTCTATGCTGTGACAAACAAAAGGCGAAGTGTGACTGGAGAAGGAAGAAAGCTCTACCTCATATCTAGCACCATCAACAACATTGGCCAAACTCCCAGGCTCCTTTACTACCTGAATTGACACAAAGCAACAGCCAGACCAATTTAGAGAAGTCTCAGTGAACAGATCTTGACTCATTGTCTTCTGGGAGACTTGTCTCATCTCCTAGTGTCCTCAGTCTTCTTTCTTTCTTTTTTTTCTTTTTAAGATTTATTTATTTATTTATTTGACAGAGATCACAAGTAGGCAGAGAGAGGGGAAGGGAAGCAGTCTCCCCACTGAGCAGAGAGCCGGACTCGGGGCTCAATCCCAGGACCCTGGGATCATGACCTGAGTCGAAGGCAGAGGCTTCAACCCACTGAGCCACCCAGGTGCCCCCTCAGTCTTATTTCAACATAATTAGCTATCAGGGAAATTAAATTAGATTTTAACTTTTATTATTTTTTCTATACCTTCTCACAAGATCTCTGCCAACACTCTTGCTGCTAATCCAAGCTGATAGAAGCGAATCACAGATGCAGCTACAGTATCAAGTCACAGTATAACTAGTTGAGAGTATCTAGCAGGTACTATGAATAGCAGACCGTGTGGAGGGGCATAGGAGGACAAAGACAAAAAGTTTCAATGTCAAACTAGAGAAAATTCATACTCCACTCCACTCTAGGAAGTCAGAGTGACTCCCTAAACCTGTCACCTTCTCTCCACTGAGTTCCATCACTTGGGGAGAGCAGTCTGAATTGTCAGTATCCACAGCCACCCTCAGAAGACTTCTCCGCCTCATGGTCAAACCCACATTACTTAGATATGTGTCTGTTAGCTAGTCAGTCTACCAATTTATCCTATCACTAGGATAGGATATTTATTTATTTTTATTTAATTTATTTATATTTATTTATTTATTTTTAAAGATTTTTATTTATTTGACAGACTGCGAGACAGGGAACACAAGCAGGGGGAATGGAAGAGAGAGAAGCAGACTCCCCACTAAGCAGGGAGCCCGATGTGGGGCTTGATCCCAGGACCCTGGGATCACGAGCTGAGCTGAAGGCAGATGCTTAAGGACTGAGCCACCTAGGTTCCCCTATTACTAATTATTTAGGCAAGAGTTTCCTGCTTTCTCCTTCCAGAGCAGTTCATACTGACCTCATATTACTAGTGTTCTACTGTGACTAAGACATCTTCACTGAGCTAAGGGACCATCTGCAATAGACCCAGCAAGCTAAAAGCCTCAATCACTCCCAACCAGGCTGCACAATCCAGGGCCCACTGTAGTCTGCCAAAGCTATCTTCTGCTCAGCCTGGCACATTCAAGTGCTATACCCTGCAGGACCCAGGCAAGAAGGCACAGAAAAATACAAAGGATTTACCTGGGACAAGCCAGTTGACACTATTCTGTAAGTAATGTATAAGTTGTTACTCTTGGAGCTACCTTCATGCTTTGAAAAGAAGTATCACTACTTTAATGGAGACTTACTATTTCTTTATAACTAAAGATACAAGCTTTCAGTATCCTTGTCTTTGAGAGCACTGGGAATTAAAATCAGCAATTTCAGAAGAATCATCAGAAATTAAAACTGAAAATTACCTCAGACATACAGTATAGACTGGGGGGAAAACTGAAATAGCAGAGATTCAAACTAAGTACACTATGTTATGGGCCACGTTCAATAGAAACTGTGACTAATAGCTTTATAATTCCAGGAGCAAATCTGGTGACCAATTCACTAATAAACCTGAATCCACCATTTATTGTAGAAATAAAGCTTCTGCCAATGTTTGCAATAATGAAAGGAGTTTAATTCAAGTGATAATCTTTAATCAGAGGATGACTGGAACAGTCTGGTGGTATACTGGGATTCACTCATTTCTTCACAAATAATTTACTGAAGGCCTGATATGTACTGTTCTAGGTACTGGAGACACAGCAGTCAAGAAGACAGATAAATACCACTATCTGACTTCAGAGCCCCAACTTAACCATTCTACTCCACTCCTTCAGAGTATATCTTGATGATCTCAGTAATAGTCATGAACTTGCCCTAAGCTGGCCAGAGTCTGAGCTAATGCTCCTGCAGGAAAACCCTTTTGTAATGGTCCTGGGCAGGGCTATGAATTCAGTTTACAAATGATCTTATCCAAAAGGCCAAGAAGCAATTGAATTCAGTTTATATACTGGAAACGTAGGGTCAAAAAGGTTAAAACCATGACCCTAGGGTCCCAATCCACGTATCATATATACCCAAATACAAGGCAATAATTTCCCCAAAAATTATCCCCCAGAAAAGAGAGAGAGGATGTAACAAGCTCCTATAATGTGTGTCCATGTTAAAGGGGCACTATTTAAATTCCTTTACTTTGAACAATGGCCTCAATCAATGCTGGTTTCTTGATGCATATGGAGGGCACCAGACAGAACTGGCATATCCAAAGGAAAAAAAAGAAATGTAACACATACTTGGTTGCTGACCTCAAAATTCTAAGTGTTGGATGTTGCTGTAAAGAGGACTTTAAAAAAGAGTAAGGGAATGATTATGCTACAGAAAATACATGGATACAGGATGAATGGAAGGATAAACTATGTTAATGTTATGCTAATGGACTTTCCTGGTTTAGGATAAATTTTTCAGTGACAATACCATACACTTAAAAAGAAGTAAAAACTGTGTGCTCTGGAAAACTGTTAGATTGACTCTGGAAGTGGCTCAAATGAGGACAAAGACACTGATGTTAAAGGTGCATATGAAGAGTTTCACTAAATATCTATACTAGTATATGCATATGTGATTTTTAATATGAACAGATATGATCAAATTAGTATATTAAATAATATAATTACTTGACCATTTCAACTCTATCCTTAGATACTTATGTGTACACTAGTTGTCCAAAATTATTTTTAGATCTTCTAAGTGAAAAAATCACAGTTCATTTATAATTAGAGTTGCCCCACATTGACACATATACATTCACTAATATGGTGGACAACAGGACTAAAATTTTACAACTAAGGACTGAAAGGAGAAATAATTGACATTTATCAAGCACCTATGATATACCAGCCCTTGCACTATCAGCATTTACATAAATTTTTCCATTTAATTTCCACTTAGTCCTGTGAGATGGACTTACAGGGACTTGCTTATGGTAACAGACTAACTCGTACATAGCAAAGTTAAAACTCCAACCTGATCTCTCTGGTGTAGAGTTCATGTTCTTTCTACTATGGCATTAGTAAGCTTCACTTTTGGAAGATTTCCCTCAGTGCTCCTGAAAAGATAGCACTTATCTGTGTACCTGAGTGTGACCACTTCGTTTGGTCAATTTCACTCTAGTTTGGTCCAGGCAGGGTACATCCCCATAGCGGTTCTTCTCTAGGTTTCCTGGAGACCTGAAGAAAATGAAACAGACAAACTAAAACAAAGAAAAGGTGGAAGCAGCGAGTATGTGTACATACAAAGTCCAGCAACGCATAGGTGGGTGACTGTTACCATTGAAGACATGGAGCAATGTTGAAGACATGGAGCAATGATCTAGTCTATCCATATTCTGTATCATTTAACTTTTTTTTTTTTTTTAATATTTTACTTACTTATTTCATAGAGAAAGTGACAGGGAGAGAGGAAACACAAGCAGGGGAAGTGGGAGAGGGAGAAGCTGTGTGCAGGGAGCCTGATGCAGGGCTCTGGGATCATGACCTGAGCCAAAGGCAGATGCTTAATGACTGAGCCACCCAGGCGCCCCTCATTTAACATTTTTAATATGTATGTATTCCTGGGCAAATAAAGATATTTTCATTCGAAAGAGAAAATGAGAGGGAAGTAGGGGTATAGATAGCACCAAAAAAAAATCTGGCTGCTAAGAAACCCAAGTTCCAGTTTAACATGCTAGCTTGACAGCATATGTTTGACTCCACTCCATCTAGTAAAATCACAATAAAGGCACTAATCAGTACAAACCCAAAATGATGGCAGAGACATCCGCAGACAAAGAGTGAAATCCACTGGCAGAGAGAAAACAGATGGAGGAATTTTGGCTGCCTTGGTCAAATGCAGAAAACTAGGACCCACTGAGGTTAACTACTGAGAGACACAATGACTCACTCTCACCACTCCCACACCCTGGAAAGCAAGGTGAGGCACAGGGTTAAAAACAGAGGAATAAATAAATAAATAAATAAATAAATAAAATAAAATAAAATAAAATAAAACAGGGGCGCCTGGGTGGCTCAGCGGGTTAGGGCCGCTGCCTTCGGCTCGGGTCATAATCCCAGGGTCGTGGGATTGAGCCCCACATCGGGCTCTCTGCTCTGCGGACAGCCTGCTTCCTCCTCTCTCTCTCTGCCTCTCTGCCTACTTGTGATCTCTGTCTATCAAATAAATAAATAAAAATCTTTAAAAAATAAATAAATAAATAAATAAAACAGAGGAATAAATGAAAATCTGAATGACAGTGAGAATTCCCTGCCCTGTCCTCTCCTGTCCTATACTTGTATCAAGCTTGGACCCACCCAGCAAGAGAGTAGAGAATTCCTCTCTGGAGAAAGTGAATAGCCCTATATGAAAGAATTCTGTCACTTGGAGTACATCAACAACAAGCTAGCTGATCATTTAAATTTGCAGATCACTCACACAAAGAGCATTTCCAAGCAGCTTTTTTTTTTTCCAAGCAGCTTTTAAGGAACTCCCCGTAATGTAAAATTAACAGCCAGAGATCTCCAGATAACTACAGAAAGCTCCAACACAATAAAGAGACCAATCAAACACATAGTAAGGAAAAAGCACAAGAGAGAGTCAGGAAAAAAAATAAGTTCTAAAAGACTATAATTAATACCCTCAGAGAGAAAAAGGTACTGTATCTATGAAATAAGAACAGGATGCTGTAAGAAAGGAACAGAGAAGAAAAGCTCTTAGAAAACAAATATGCTATCCAAAGTAAAAACTTTAATAAGAGAGATGGAAAAGAAAGTTGAGGAAATTTTCCAGAATAAAACAAAAAGTCAAAGTGATGAAAAATGTGAGAAAAAAATTAAGAAAATAAGACAATCAATCTAGAGCAGGAGTCAGCAACTACAGCCTGGCCAACCTGTTTTTGTAAATAAGAGTTTTACTGAAACACAACTAAGCCTGTCAGTTTAGTACTGTCTATGATTTCTTTTACACTATAATGGCAAAGTTGATTACACTTGCAATAAAGATTGTGAAGGCCCACAAGCCTAAAATATTTACTATTTTGCCCTTCGAGAGAGTCTGTCGATCTCTGATCTAGGAGATCCAACCAGACTGATAGAAATAGTCTAGAGAGAGAGAACTGACATAATACAAGGAAAGAGAGAATGAAAAACAGCTAATATAAAAAAGAAAAAGTCCTAGAACTAAAGAACACAAGCCTTCACAGTGAAAGAACCTATCAAGCACCCGACAAAATGAATGAAAAAAAGGATCCACACTAAGGCATATCACTGTGAAATTTTTAAAATGAAAAGACAGAGATTATCTAAAAATGTCCAAAACGACTTGAGAAGAATAACATCAGGCTGTTTAGTTGCACTGCCACTTATTAGAAAGGGATTGTTTTAAAAATTCTGTGGTACAATTATTTCCAACCTAGAATTCTGTGCTCTAACAAAATGTAAGTAAAGAAAGAAGATGGGGGACTCAGGAAACAGAGCCAATAAAGGAAAGTGGGGGCAGAAATCAGGAAAAGGTCCAGTCAACATCAACCTCAGTTTAGACTGGAGCAAAAAACCCAAAAAGTTCTGGAAATGAGGTCTCCGGGGGTGTGTGTGTGTGTGTGTGTGGACAACAATCAATTCAGAATCTGATATATTTGACCACTTAGAAAATACTAGTAATAGTGTAAAATAAATTCAATTAAGCATAGGGAAAAAAATAAAGATAGGAACATGGAAAACTAAGAACAAACGAAAAATTTAGGTAACTGGGACACCTGAGTGGCTCAGTCAGTTAAACATCTGCCTTCACCTCAGGTCATGATCTCAGGGTCCTGGGATCAAGCCCCACATGGGGCGTCCTGATTGGTGGGGAGCCTGCTTCTCCCTCTCTCTCTGTGTTCTCTCTCTCTTAAATACATACATAAAATCTTTTTAAAAAGTTAGGTAATTAACTCCAGAAGGAACAAAAAATTGAATTGATAAAATTTAATATATTTTATTTTATAGAAGCCCATCCAGTTCTGTGGTGGAAAAATTCACATAGTCATAATAATGTAAACAGCAACTACTGATTTAATTAAAAATATGACATTATTATATTGGAAAAACAGTCAAAAGTGAACCGGAGACAAGGTATAAGAACCAAATGCTTACCTAACATAAAAATCAATGAAGAGTATTATAAGCATTTTACTTAGAATCACAGAAGAAATATCAGAAGAAACAGCTATATTAAGAGTTGAAAATGGATATCTAGAAGAACCAAGGGTAAGGCAGAGGATTGTCATTAATTTTATCATTCCTATTCTTCAGTACTATTTTGTTTTTGGGGAAAAAAAGTATATATATTGATGAAGCAAAAAAATTACTTAAATATAAATATTACTCTAATATAAAATAATATTCTATTGTTCATAGCTACCAACAAATATGTAACAGAATAAACAAAATAGTCTGGAAGGAAAATGCACCATATTCATAGTAGTTGCAGCTTCCAGGGAATAGGGGAGAACTGAGGGTGAGGATTGGAAGGCATTTACAATGAATTCTTTCTTTTCTATAACAAAAAAAGATGGAGCAAATATGACAAAATATTAAAAATTGTCAGTATTAATTCTGGTGACAGGAACATAGTTATTTATCAATGTTATTATACTCTGTACTTTTCCATACTTTAAAAAATTCCCTCCTCCCACACAAGTAAGTCCAGCTGATATTTTACAAAATCCCAGGAACAATTCAATGGAGGAAGGATTTTTTCAGCAAACGGTGCTGGAGCAATTGGATATCCACAAGCACGTGCAAGTGAATGTGCACATACACACACACAACATCAATATCAACCTAAATCTTACACCTTATACAAAAATTAATTCAAATGGATCACAGACTTAAATAAATGTGAAATATAACACTATAAAATGCTTAGAAAAAAGGAGAAAATCTTTGGAATATAGGGTTAGGTGTTCTTAGATTTGGTGTCAAGAGTTGATCCATACAAGGAAACCCTGATTAAAGGATTTCATCAGAATAAAACTTGTGCTTCACCAGGGACCATGTTAAGAGGATGAAAAGAGAAGCTACAGACTAAAAAAAAAAAAAACAACCCACAAACTATATATCCAACCAAGAACCCATATCTAGAATATATTAAATAACGCAAATCTCAATAGTTTAATAAAAAGTCCAAATTGAGGGGTGCCTGGGTGGCTTGGTCGTTAAGCGTCTGCCTTCTGCTCAGGTCATGATCCCAGGGTCCTGGGACTGAGCTCCACATAGGGCTCTCTGTCTGGCAGGAAGCCTGCTTCTCCCTCTCCCTCTGCTGCTCCCCTGCTTGTGTTCCTCCCTCGCTATGTCTCTGTCAGATAAATAAATAAAATCTTAAAAAAAAAAAGTCCAAATTGAGGGGTCCCTGGGTAGCTCAGTCACTGGGCATCTGCCTTCAGCTCAGGTCATGATCCCGGGGTCCTGGGATCAAGCCCGAATTGGGCTCCCTGCTCGGTGGGAAGCCTGCTTCTCCCTTTCTCACTCCCCCTGCCTGTGTTCCTTCTCTTGCTGTGTCTCTCTCTCTTGTCAAATAAATAAACAAAATCTTTTAAAAAAAAAAACTAAAAAAAAAAAACACAAAAAAACGGGAAAAAAGCATGACATTTTGTGAAGAGAATATACAGATGACAAATAAGCACATGAAAAGATGCTTGATATCATTAACTAACAGGGAAATGTAAATTATACCAACCTATTACACACCTATTATGACAACTAAAATAAAAAATGGTGGTGGCAAGAGCAAATGCTGGTGAGGATGCCAAGAAACTGGATCATTCAGACATTGCTAGGGGTACATCGAATGTACACCTGGGCAGTTTCTCATCAAACTAAACATCTAATTACCATATGACCTAGGCATCACACTCTTGGGGACATTTATCCCAGAGCAATGCAAATGTATGTTCATACAAAACCTAGATACAATCATTCATAGCAGCTTTACTTGTAGGTGCCAGAAACTCTAAATAACCTAGATGACCTTTAACAGGCGAACAGTTAAACAAACCATTCATACCATGGAATAGTACTTAGCAATAAAAAGGATGAACTATTGATACATGTAACAACAACTTGGGTGAATCTCCAAGGAATTATACTGAGGGAAAAAAGCCAATCCTAAAAGGTTACATATGGTATGATTCTATTTATATAAGAACATTCTTGAAATGAAAAAACTATAGTAACAGAGACCAGATTAGTGGTTGCAAGGATTAGGGATGGGGAGGGGTGGGACTGAGGTATATGATAATGTAATTCGTCTGTATCTTGACTGTGGTGATGGATATACAAACCAACATGTGGGCTAAAAATCACCTGGAACTAAATACAGACACATACACTCTAAAACTGGGGAAATCTGAATAAGACTGGGGGATAACAATATCAATATCCTAGTTGTGGGCGCCTGGGTGGCTCAGTGGGTTGAAGCCTCTACCTTCGGCTCGGGTCATGATCTCAGGGTCCTGGGATCGAGCCCCAAGTCGGGCTCTCTGCTCCATGGGGAGCTTGCTTCCTCCTCTCTCTCTGCCTGCTTCTGCCTACTTGTGATCTCTGTCAAATAATAAATAAAATCTTAAAAAAAAAATCCTAGTTGTGATACTATACTATCCTATATTTCTAGAAGATGGCACGATGGGAAAACTCTGGAAAGGGTACATGTGATCTCTCTGTATTATTTTACAACTTCATGGGAATCTACAATTATAATAAAAAGATAAATTTTAAAATATCATTTTCAAAACATGGTATAGGGGAGAAGAAAAAAGAGAAAGAAAGTTTCTTGGTCCATGGGCATCCTGGACAACAATGAGTACTCTGATATCTACCTCATAATCCAGAAATCCAAAGGAGACATAGCTTGTTCTGTATAAGCAGTTTTACTGGAACTTAGTATAAGACAGAGACCCCGAGCTAATTTGGAATCTGGGTCCTAGCACCTGAAGTAGGAGACTCATTCATTCAACAAGGGGCAAGACTAGCAAGTCTTTCCATAGGACTGAAAAGTATTCTCTGATTATAACATGATGGCTGGTTTGGTGATGCCAAGAGGACAATCCAAACCTGATTTTTTAATGGAGGGAAGGGGGAAGATGGTAGAAATGACATCTCAAGGACCTCACGGCAGAGGCCCCCAGAACAAAGTTAGGAATCCCCAAGACAAGCATGCATCCTCTTGGAGCAGCCCAGTACTCCTCTCAGCTCCACAATACTTCCTTAATTCAAAAGTAGAGAGGGGAGAACAGGTTGGGACAAAGACTGGATGCATACAGAGGTTGTGAACTGGTAAGAAAGAAACAGCTGTGTGGGAGAAAAGGATACTCTGTTCCACTTTGATATATGCTCTGCTTTCTTGTTTTGTTTTTTTTTTTTCCTTTCCTTTGCATTTTTGCTCTATTGATTTTCTTTTCAAGTGTTTCTTCTCTCTTCTCTTATCTGTTTCCTAACTCATTCTTTTCTCTCTTTCCTTTGGCTATGCCTCTCTCCCTGCATCTTCTTTACAGTACACTGACCAAGCTGGACAGGAATTACAAGGGGGAAGAGGTATTCACAGAATCAAGGATTCTTAAAACATTTAAGCTACACAAGCAGATGGATATCAGAGTCAAACATCATATATTACATACAGGAAAACTGGGGTGCAGGCAAGGGAAATAACCTGCATAAACCACAGAAGGGATTTTGGGCTACTGGAACTTGAGTCTGGGACAGTTTCCCTAGTTTTCAACACAGAAACAGAAATTTCTGCAGTAGCCAGTGAAAACAGGGTAAAATGAGAGCAGTAAGAGAAATGATCTATGCCCTATGGCCAACAATAGTTACCAAGTAATTATGAACCAGTTATAAACTAGCCAGGTAGTTCTGTAGTAAGAATTAGATAGAAGGGAAGTCCCCAAAGGCCAAATTCCTAAGAGTTAATTCTTTTCTCTTACTGACTATAGATTATTTTAAGTGCACCAGAACCCCTCCTAAGAAAGTAATGTTATACTATAAATGCTCTAGAAAGAAACTGCCCAAATAAAAGGATGAGAGATCACAATGAAAATAGGAATTGAGAGCCTACATTTTTGAACCTACATTTTTGTTGTTTCCCTCAAACACGTGCATTTCAGAAAAATATCTTAAAATGCATCCATTATTACATGGTTCCCCTGCTGGTACTAAAGACCTTCAGAAATTCAGAATATAGGGTATTGGCATCAGGCACCAGAGTAGGCGGTGCCTGTTTCTGCGTGAGAGAACCACCATCTGAGTAAGAGTGACGCTCCTAACACAAGCAAGAGCCTCTGTTAAGGAAATGAGATGTGGATGGAGCTGCTACCAGGATGCACCAGTAGCATGTTGGTAACCCACTGTTGGCCCAAACCTTTCTTACTTACATAGAACAGTGGAAAGTCCCAACAGGGTTCTCACGGCGAATGTCTTCATACTCCTCATATATCCCTCGCTTTTGCCTGGTGCTAACATAGTCCATCAGCTCTTGGATGGTCATGGCATGGGGGCCTGGAACATGTACTGAGTCCCAGTCTAAAGCAGGAGGGAGGGAGAACAGGATGATCTCATCGAAGGGGTCTGGGTGGCCGTTCATCTGGGGCAGGAACTGGAAATTCCAAGACGTGAGGTCAATTTTGACGTACCCACCCAGGTTTTCTGGAAGGCACTCCCTGGGCAGGTGCTGGGTGACCTCAGATGTCTTTAATATCTGAATCTGCAAAGCCAGAAAGAACCACGTGAGTATGGACAGGAAAAAAAAGACATAGACAGTGAAGATAAAGAACAAATGTGTTTATATTAGTTTTGAAGAATGGGATGAGATTTGCTTGAAATACATGGTATACTTGTAAAAGAAGTAGACTGCATTTCATCTGCCTGGGATTAAAGTCCTATAATTTCCCCAAAGGTCTGACTTCCCAGAATGTATATCAAATACACTCCTATAATTTGTCCCTGCCTTTTTTAAAGATTTTATTTTTAAATAATCTCTACACCCAACACGGGGCTCAAACTCACAACCCCAAGATCAAGAGTCATGCACTCTACTAACTAAGCCAGCTAGGTGTTCCGGGAGCCCATTTATATACATCAAAAGGAAAGTACACTGAACAAAGCCTTTATACTATTAACAATGCTTCCCAATGACATCACATGCAGGTATTTGCCTTTTTGATTATTAAGAATGCACAGGTAGGAGCACCTGGGTCGCTCAGTGGGTTAAGCCTCTGCCTTCAGCTCGGGTCATGATCTCGGGGTCCTGGGATCGAGCCCCGCATCGGGCTCTCTGCTCTGCAGGGAGCCTGCTTTCCCCTCTTTCTCTGCCTGCTGCTCTGCCTACTTGTGATCTCTGTCAAATAAATAAATAAAATCTTAAAAAAAAAAAAAAGAATGCACAGGTAGTAATTTTTTTTGGTCAACCCCATAGTAATAAGGTAACCAACTCTAAGCCTGGTGCTTTACTCACAGTTCCGTATGGATGTTCTCAAAGGTAGCTTTCTATGAAAATAACACTAGACCCAGATATAGGGTAGCCCAGGAAAACTGCCAGAAAAGTAATCCTAATTCTCCTCTCTGCTTAGACACAACCTTACTGAACAAAACTGGCCTAGTTGACATAAAGTCTGTGTGAAATGGGAATGCTTGTCACTCTTGCTGTTGTCTCTTCTTAGAATGCTCTCTTTTCCTCCTTGGCCTCTTCATGGACAAGCTACAAAGCTCACCTCTTCTGTGAAGCCCTCAGGCCTGACTGCTCAATACAATATTCTCAACTCTGTGTCTACCTCATGTCTACCTGTGTGTTCCCTATCAAAAACATGAGCTCTGTACAGGTAAGCAAAGTCTCACTCCATTTTTTTTAAAGTCTTTTTTTAAGATTTTATTTATTTATTTGACAGACAGAGATCACAGGTAGTCAGAGAGATAGGCAGAGAGAGAGGAGGAAGCAGGATCTCTGCTGAGCAGAGAACCTGATGCGGGGCTCCATCCCAGGACCCTGAGATCATGACTTGAGCTGAAGGCAGAGGCTTTAACCCACTGAGCCACCCAGGTGCCCCCTCACTCCATTTTTTATTACCAGGGCCCAGAACCTGGACTGTAAAGGTGCTCATATAATTTGAGTTTATACACAAATTAATACTTGCATATAACAAGTGCAAGAATTTGCCTGAGGAGTCCTATCGAAGAGTACCCTGGAAAAGATTTCTCCTACTCTCAGTCACTAGGTCCCTAAGTACTTCCACAAAGCCAAACGTCTTCAGTTTCCCCTCTCCAACACAAGTCTCCCCAGCTATAAATATCCACATTGTTGTTGATATAATCTCATAATTCTATACTACAAAAATCTCTTAATAATATTTCATAACAACAATAATTAGATTACGTCAATGTTTCATATGCCCTTTCTTTCAAGGGTGAGAAATGAATGAACGAATAAAACCAAATCCTTTCAGTCCTGGAACACTCAGGAGATAATAACTGAATTAAGATCATTTTAGACAACACTTTTTTTTTTTAAGACAACACTTTTGAAGTTAGGAAGCAACAAGGTGTTTTAAGAGAAAATGCCAAAATGCCAGGAATGGAAATAGACATATAAAGAAATACAGTGAGAGATTCTCCTCCACCACGCTGGTGGTCAAAGGACAGATTAGTATTTCCAGTTGAACAAATTCAAACACCAGTTCAATTCATGCAATTCTATTAGAGACTGTTAAATACGCAGGTATAGCACGAGGCTAAATTCTGGAAGGAGTCGCTATGCCTAAGTTATACATGGGACACACTCCTTCACTGTTATCTTTATGCGAGGTACTATGGAGGGAGAGTGCCAGACAAACTATGTCTAGTTCCTAACTTCAAGGAACTTGCAGTAAAGTGGGAGAGGAAGCCTGTACTGACCTGGGTAAAGAATAAAGCAGAGAATATAAATGGATACACTAACAGAAGCAGAAAGCACTTTAGGAGACAGCCCAGACGAATTTTACGAAGGTAAAAAATTAATTGGCAGGTTTCAACAGCAGAAATGGGAAGTTTGTCACCTCCTTCAAATAACCACCTCCACCTACAAATAAAATAAAGCTTGCCTTACCCTCTCCCGGACTTTGTCCTTCAGGAGGAGGCTGATGATGGAATAGGGCACTCGGAACCATATTGGCGCTCCCACAATCAGTACTTTTTTCAAACGAGCAGGAAATGCTCCCTGTGGAGAACACACATGAAAATTTAAAGATATCAATTAAGGCACTGGAATCTGTGACTGTTCAAACCCAGAGTGTAGGTTTTCTGCTCTTTTCCCCATCCTCACCCAGCAGGGGGAGTCTAAAGCCTAATTCAGGTTTCATTTCAGTAACTACAGAAGTGGTTAAAAATTTAAAAATTATACACCTGAAACTAATAGAATACTCTATGTTAACTATACTGGAATTAAAAATTAAAAGCTTAATAAAAATTAAAATATGATTTACTTTTTTATATTTATTTGACAGAGAGAAAGTGAGCACAAGCAGGGAAAGCAGCAGGCAGAGGGAAAGGGAAATCAGAGAGAAAAGCAGGCTCCCTGCTAGGCAGGGAGCCTGACATGGGGCTCAATCCCAGGACACTGGGATCATGACCTGAGCCAAAGGTAGACGCTTGACCAACTGAGCCACACAGGTGCCCCAAAAGGTGATTTCCTTTTAAAAGTTATAATGTTACCTTCTTGTCAACATTAAGCTTTATGGATCAAAAATTGATACTGACTTTTGTCAGCATATATGTGTGCATCTTTAAATTCTGCTTATTAAAACTTTAAGAAAGGGGTGCCTAGCTGGCTCAGTCCATGGAACCTGCAACTCTTGATCTTGGGGTCTGTGAGTTCAAGTTCAATATTGGGTGTAGAGATTACTTAAAAGTAAAGTAAAATTTTGGGGCACCTCTGTGGTGCAGTTGGTTAAGCATCCAACTCTTGGTTTCAGCTCACGTTGTGATCTCAGGGTTGGAAGATCAGCCCCATGTCAGGCTCTGCACTCAGAGCACAGTGCGCTTAAGACCCTCTCTTGCTCTCCCAGGCCCGAACCCCTGCACTCTCTCTCTCTAAGATAAATAAATAAATCTTTAAAGAAATAAAATAAAATCTTTTAAAAACTTAGGAAAGAATTAGATCATGAATAAACAATAAGAAACATCTTTCTTATAACCTTTTATTCTGACATCTGGGTGTATATACTTATTTTTTTACCCATCTCTTCATCTAGTCATGTATTTATTTATTCAGTCAATAAATATAATCTAGTGGGCACAATGAAATCTAAAGGGAAGGAGACACCCTGATCTGCACAAAGCATAAAAATAAAAAATTATTCTTTCCTAATTCACAGCTCTTCATTTCATTTAGTTTAACATCCCAGATCTTCTCATAGGCAGGGACACCAAGTAATACTGGCATTCTAACTGGGAAGAAATTATTCCTAAGGAATCAAAAAACAAACAAGACAACAAAAAAAAAGATGAAATTGTAGCTAAGTATCTCCTGCCATTTTCTCCCTATTCTTTTTCAAAAAAGACAGATTCTCATTTTGACATGTCACTCTCCAGCTACTCTTCCACTGATTTTGGGGGTCCACAAACATACCCCATAGAGAATATACAGTATTCAGAACAAAATCTTCCATACTCCTCTTCACTAAAGTCTGAGAGACAATAATTTCAGGGTACCTGGATGCCTCAGTTGGTTAAGCGCCTCTTGTTTCAGCCCAGGTTGTGAGATGGAGCCCCACATTGGACTCTGGGCTCCATACAGCCTTGTGCAGAGTTGACTTGAGATCCTCTCTCGCACTCTCTCTGCCCCTCCCCGTGCTTGCACACATGTGCTCACATGCACACTCTCTCTCTCTCAAATAAACAAATAAAACCTTTAAATAACAACTACAACAATTTATTTCAGGATCTAAAGAGCCAAGGCCCCTGCCAGGTCAAAAAAGCAGTCTGGAAAAATACCTAAATCTCCACAAAATGATAAATAAAAAATGGAAGCCATTATATCTACTTCTTCAGAGGAAAGAACTACACACTCAGGCTTGTTCTATTTAAATGACTGTATGGCATCCACATATACTGTTGATAGGAAATAGTTACATCTTCTAGAAGGCATCTAGCATTATATATCCTTATAAATGTGCATATTCTCTAATCAAGTAATTCCATTTCTGACATTCTATCCCAAGGAAATAACCAGAAACACAAAAATTTATGAACAGAAATGTTTACTGCACCTTTTTTTTTTTCCAAAAATTTTATTTATTAACCCCACAGAGATCACAAGTAGGCAGAGAAGCAGGCAGAGAGTGAGGAGGAAGCAGGCTCCCCGCCGAGCAGAGAGCCCGATGCGGGGCTCGATTCCAGGACCCTGGGATCATGACCTGAGTCGAAGGCAGAGGCCCTAACCCACTGAGCCACCCAGGCGCCCCTTGCACCTTTATTTTTGATGGTCAAAAACAGTACTTTAAAACTGGAAAGAAGGGGTATCTGGGTGGCTCAGTCATTAATCGTCTGCTTTTGGCTCAGGTCATGATCCCAAGGTCCTGGGATCAAGCCCTGTGTCAGTCTCCCTGCTCAGGGGAGAGCCTGCTTCTCCCTCTCCCCCTGCTTGTGTCCCCTCTCTCACTATGTCTCTCTCTGTCAAGTAAAATCTTTAAAATAGATAGATAAAACTGGAAAGAATGTATGTGTCTGAAAAGGGGTAGGGCTTAACAAAATTGTATTATCCTATAATAAGATTATTATACAACCATTAAAATTAAAATTTCAAGGCGCACCTGGTGGCTCAGTGGGTTAAAGCCTCTGCCTTCCACTCAGGTCATGACCCCAGGGTCCTGGGATGGAGCCCCGAATCAGGCTCTCTACTCAGCAGGGAGCCTGCTTCCTCCTCTCTCTGCCTGCCTCTCTGCCTACTTGTGATCTTTGTCAAATAAATAAATAAAATCTTTAAGATTAAAATTTCAAAGACTTTTTTGCAACTATGGAAAATATTCACAATATAATCTTAATTAAACTAAACAGGATCAAAACTATAGCCTTAATTTTGTTTTAAAAATTACACAATTTATACTTTCAGAGAAAAAAGATAAAAATTATATCAGAAGTTCAACAGTTTATCTCTGAAAAAATTATGAGTTAATTTTACTCTATTATTTTCTTTTTTAAAGATTTTATTTATTAGAGAGAGCAAGCACAGGCAGACAGAGAGGCAGGCAGAGGCAGAGGGAGAAGCAGGCTCCCTGCCGAGCAAGGAGCCCGATATGGGACTCGATCCCAGGACGCTGGGATCATGACCTGAGCCGAAGGCAGCTGCTTAACCAACTGAGCCACCCAGGCGTCCCTACTCTATTATTTTCTATAATACTTTGTATCACTTTTATTTTTTACAACCTTATTTAAAATATTTATATCCTGGGGGGCGCCTGGGTGGTTCAGTGGGTTAAAGCTTCTGCCTTTGGCTCAGGTCATGACCCCAGGGTCTTGGGATCAAGCCCCCCGAATCTGGCTCTCTGCTCAGCAGGGAGCCTGCTTCCCTTCCTCTCTCTCTGCCTGCCTCTCTGCCTACTTGTGATCTCTGTCAAATAAATAAATAAAATCATTAAAAAAAATTTATATCCTGGGACACCTGGGCGGCTCAGTTGGTTAACCATCTGCCTTCGGCTCAGGTCATGATCCCAGGGTCATGGGATCGAGTCCCACGTCTGGCTCCCTGGAGCCTGCTTCTCTCTCCTCTGCTCATGCTCTCTCTCTCAAATAAATAAATTATTTTTTAAAAAGATATGAATATAAAAGTGTTGAAAAACTGTTCATTATAAAAGATTGGAAAAAATATCCAACAACACAGAAATGCTTAAATAAATTATAGTAAATATAGGATAGACTATTATTTGGCAATTATAAATATTCATAAAATAAACTTTTTGGAGCTTATTGTATATTGAAATTAAACAAACATAATTAAGACCATATTGAGGAACATCTAGAAGTGCCATACGCCAAAATGTCAACAGTGTTTATATAAATCTTAATGTGAGCTGTCCAAAATTTTCTACAATGAAAATTTTTTCTGATTGTAACAGTATTTTAAGTATAAAAGATAAATTATGAAAAAAATTAGCCACCCTATAAATAATAATCAGCATAAAATTATAATGGTAAAAACATCTGATTTATAATAACACTTGAACAATTATACACTATCTCTATCCCTCTCTTTTTCTCCCTGTAAGTTACTGGTATTACAAAAAGATAATTTATCCTTGGTGTCTTCTGTGTTCTTAATACATGAATATATTTTTTTTAGCCTAGGAATAAACTACATTAAAACACATAGATAAAATAACTTTAAAACTTTGTTGAAAGACGTAACAAGGAGGGGCGCCTGGGTGGCTCAGTGGATTAAGCCACTGCCTTCGGCTCAGGTCATGATCTCAGGGTCCTGGGATGGAGCCCTGCATCAGGCTCTCTGCTCAGCAGGGAGCCTGCTTCCCCCCTCTGCCTGACTCTCTGCCTACTTGTGATCTCTCTCTCTGTCAAATAAATAAATAAAATCTTAAAAAAAAAAAAAAGGAAAGAAAAATAAAGACATAACAAGGAGCACCTGGGTGGCTTTCGTAGGCTGAGTGTCAGGCTCCTGTTTTCAGCTTAGGTCATGATCCTCAGCCCCTCCCCAGCTCGTTCTCTCTCTCAAATAAATAAATCTTTAAAAAATTTTTTTTTTCTCATTGGATTTAGATTTAAAATTTGGAAAAAGTTGTTACCCTCTGTGCAATGGCACTGGTGTATCTGAGGGAGAGGGTCAGATACTTTTTCTTGAATTGCTTTTTAATTGCTTTTATAATAAAAAAAAGAAATAGGAGGTGTCTGGCTGGCTCAGTCAGTAGAGCATGCAACTCACCCCCGCTTTTTTTAAGTAATCACTACATTCTACATGGGACTCAAACTCACAACCCTAAGATACAGAATCTCACCCTCCATCTACTGAACCAGCCAGGCAACCCTGAGCATACGACTCTTGATCTCAGGGTTGAGTTCAAGTAAGTAATCTCTACACCCATGTTGGGTGTAGAGATTACTTAAAAATAAAATAAGGGTCGCCTGGGTGGCTCAGTGGGCTAAGCGTCTGCCTTAACTCAGGTTATGATTCCAAAGGTTTTGGGATCTAGCCCAGCGAAGGGCTCCCTGCTCAGTGGGGAGTCTGCTTCTCTCTCTCCCTTTGCCTCTCCCCACACCTCATGCTCTCTCTCACTTGTTCTCTCTCTCTCAAATAAAATCTTAAAAAAAAAATTAAAAGTACACAAAAGTCCATATAAAAAGAATAAAAAGGCAAAAAATATAGTCAAACAACTTTCAGAAAAAAAAAGTGTGACAGGAAGCTTGACTTCTGATATTAAACTTTAGGAGTATAATAAATAAAACCATGCTTATGGGGCGCCTGGGTGGCTCAGTGGGTTAAAGCCTCTGCCTTCCCCTCGGGTCATGATCCCGGGGTCCTGGGATCAAGCCCCGCATCCGGCTCTCTGCTCAGCAGGGAGCCACCTGCTTCCTGCTCTCTCTGCCTGCCTCTCTGCCTACTTGTGATCTCTGTGTCAAATAAATAAATAAATAAATAAATCTTTTAAAAAAATGCTTATATTGATCTAGATGGGCTAGATCAATAGCATAGTGTTAGAAGAGACATGCCTACCATATGGGAATTTATTGTAATAAAAAGGTATTATCTCAAATGAGTAGGAAAAAAATGTAGCAGTTAGTAAATGTTGCCTAGATAGCTGTTTGAAAGCAAATTATTTGATCTATTATATTATATATTATATATATTATTGAATAAAGCATATATAGTATATGAAAATCATTATGAAAACATAGCAGTACGAGAAAAGACACTATAAAATTGAGTAAGAAACTACAAAAAATGCTGGTAACACATACTTAATATTTTTTAATAACAACTCTTATAAGTTAGTAAGAGATAAACACGTTGGTAAAAAATTAGGTAAAGTATATGAGGGGCGCCTGGATGGCTCCGTAGATTGAGCAACTGACTCCTGGTTTTGGTTCAGGTCCTGATCTCAGGGTGGTGCCCCAGGCTCTGTGCTTAAAGGGACATCTGAGATTCTGTCTCTCCCTCTTCCTCTGCCCTTCTCCCCCACTTGTGTGTACTCGCTCTTGTGCACACTCTTCTCTCTCTAAAACCAATTTAAAAATCTTTTTAAAACATTAAGTATATGAGAAGAAAAAAAATTTGTAAATACCTCTTGGCAATAAACATGAAAATACGCTGAAGCTCATCAGTAATAAGAGAAACACCACAAAAACACGAATATGATTAGAATCCAAACAACAAATCAATGTTGGTAAGACTGGTGAAAAAGGCTGCTGATGGGAGTGTAAATCTGAACTAAGTTTTTAGAGGGCTATTTGGCAATATTTACCAAAATTTAAATGTGTGAACTCTTTGACCCTACAAATCTGCTTATAGCAATTTATCTTAAAGAAATGATCGGTCAAATAGATAAAAATATGTAAAACAGGGGCGCCTGGGTGGCTCAGTGGGTTAAGCCGCTGCCTTAGGCTCAGGTCATGATCTTGGGGTCCTGGGATCAAGTCCCATATCAGCTCTCTGCTCAGCAGGGAGTCTGCTTCCTGCTCTCTCTGCCTGCCTCTCTGCCTGCTTGTGATCTCCGTCTCTGTCAAATAAGTAAATAAATAAAATCTTTAAAAAAAAAAAAGTAAAACAATACTCACTGAAGCCTTTATAATAACACAAAAAAATGGCATGAACTTCATTTTTTCTGCTTGATATATCCATAAAAAGAATACTCTACTGTCATTAGAAAAAGTAAGGAAAGGGGTGCCTGGCCCGCTCAGTTGGTAAAACACGCAGCCCTTGATCTCAGGGTTGGGAGTTCAAGCTCCACCCTGGGTGTAGAGCTTACTTTAAAAAAAAAAAAAAATGAGAGAGAAAAGAAATGAGTAATAGCTATATGTACTGACATAGAAGGATGACGAAGACACAACTTAAGTAAAAAACGGCAAGTTATAATCACTGGCTATACTATTGCTCCATATTTGTAAGGAAAAAAAATCATCTATCATCCTTATGAGTAAAAAGAACTGAATCACAGCTAAATGCCATAAAAGTGACTTCAGTAATATAATGAGTGACCAATGAACTACCAGAAAACAGCACACAATAATAACGCCTTCTTTGTATATTCCGTTATAAAGCTCTAACAGCACTTCTAAAAATCTACTTCCACAGCAATGCCAAGTTAGATCCTAGAATAAAGCCTGCATAGACTCATAGATCAATGATTTTCAAACTGCAAGGTGGCACTCAATGGGTCCTCAAATTGATTTAGTAGCTTACAACTAACTTTTTAAAAATATGATACAGAAAAATCAAAGTGACTGCACATAGTAAGGGGTAAAGCTTGTTTTGTGAAGATTTTCTGTTTTGTGTAAACATCTACACATCTTCATCCTGGAACTGTGAAATCTAAAGAGCTCTGAAAACCTGAAGTTTCTTCTGAAGCTTAGTGCAAGAATTTATGGAGCAGGGGTGCCTGGGTGGTTAAGTGGGTTAAGCCTCTGCCTTTGGCTCAGGTCAAGATCTCAGGGTCCTGAGATCAAGCCCAGCATCAGGCTCTCTACTCAGCAGGGAGCCTGCTTCCCTGCAACCCCCCTCCCCCGCCCACTTGTGATCTCTGTCTGTCAAATAAATAAATTTATTTGCCCCAAATAAATAAAATCTTAAAAAAAAAAATTCATGGAGCAGCACAAACTGACCTGAAATGCCATAGGCTATTCATAGCCTTTATTCTTCTCCACTCATTATGAATACATTTCATTGCAAAAATATTAATGTGTTTGGGGCCTCTGCCTTCTGCTAAGGTCAAGATCCCAGAGTCCTGGGATCAGCCCCGCATAGGGCTCTCTGCTCAGCAGGGAGCCTGCTTCCCTTCCTCTCTCTGCCTACTTGTGATCTCTGTCAAATAAATAGATAAATAAATCTTTACAAAAAAAAATTAAAAAAAATATTAATGTGTTTGATTATAAAGTGGTATATATACTATATTATCTTTTAAAGTTCACAAGATTACAAAAGACCTCTGGACTTATGGGAATTTGGGATAAGAGAGTAAGAACTTTTCTATATATGGACCTCCACACATATGTGTATAGGTTAGTGTACACATACTTTTGTGTATGAAGTCAACATGTAAACATGTAAAACCTATTTCTGACTAGATTGAGACAAAAAGTCTGAAAGTCATTGGCTAGGTGACATTTTTCAGACACTGGACATACCTAGGCCTTCATTAATTCTTATTCTACGCAACTCCAGGAAAGGGGCAACACTCTTTTATGACTCAGAATGTTCCTGTGCATTTCCGTTTTTAATTCCTCCCACTTCACTTTTAAGACCATTTTGTATTCTGTATTAGTCATCATATACAGGTGACCTTTACACTGAACATAATGTCTGAAGTTTACATCATTCCTAAGTCTCCCAAAGAATAAAGTATCCTAACCAGTGAAGGAGACTTGAGGGGCCCTTTCACAGCCTTACCTTCAGCAGGTTTAGAACTTTCTTGCCAAGATCCAGCTCAAAGTTGGTATAATTAGAACCACACATGTCATAGATAAACACCAGTCCGTTCCTCTGAGTTTCAAAGCTGTAAACCAACCATTGAACAAAAAATATTTTTAAGTAATAAAATGGATGAGAGAGGTTGAAAGCCTAGGGCACAAAAACAGAGTTATGGGACACATGAGGGACCAAAATAACTCTCTCCCTGAACACTGGTCTTACAAAAAGATGATTCATCTTTGGTATCTGCTATACTTCTTATGATACTGTGATTTTACAATTTTAAAAAAATGTATATTTGGTCTTCAACCCGATTGGTGGCACTGAGTTCCTTTAAAACTCTTGGAATTTCCGAAGTGCAGAGAGAGTTGAAGGTGTCTTTTGTGATGTTAATGAGACAACTGGAAAGCCCTTGTGTCGCAGAAGGAAGGGGGTGGTTGCCATGGGAACCAACCTTGTGACTACAGAGGGTTGGTACTTTCACCCCACACGGCCTCCCCTCCCCCACCTCCAGGGAAGAGAAAGGGACTAGAGATTGAGTTCAATCTCAAATGGGGAATGATTTAGCCAATCATGCTCATGTAATGAAGCCTCCATTAAAAACCCAAAGGGAGGGGGCACCTGGGTGGCTCAGTGGGTTAAAGTCTCTGCCTTTGGCTCAGGTCATCATCCCAGGGTCCTGGGATGGAGCCCCCCCCACCACCGCATTGGGCTCTCTGCTCAGCGGGGAGCCTGCTTCCTCCTCTCTGCCTACTTGTGATCTCTGTCAAATAAATAAAATCTTAAAAAAAAAAAAAAAAGGATAGGGTTTGGAGCTCTCAGATGGAGGTAGTGAAGGAGGGCCCTCTCAGAAAAGGCATGGAAGCACTAGGGCCCTTTCACCATACCTTTTCCTATGCATCCCTTCCATCTAGCTATTTTGAGTTATGTCCTTTTATAATAAATTGGTAACCTAGTAAGTAAAATGTTTCTCTGAGTTCTGTGAGCCACTGTAGTAAATTCACTGTACCCAAGTAGGGAAACTTCAATCTATATAGCCCATTGATAAAAAGCACAGGTGACAAACAACTTGCTACTGGCATCTGTGTGTGGGAGTTGGGGTTGGAGGGGACTAGTCTAATAGGATTGAAAACCTTTAACCTGTGGGATCTATCAAGGCAGACAGTGTCAGAATTGAGCTGGATTGTAAAACAGAGTTGGTGTCAGAGAACTGACTAGTGGTGTGGCCAAAAAACCCCACATGTTGGAACTGGAATTATGCTTACTGATACATATTTATCAAGTGCCAAACTCCTAGACTGAGAATATTCCAGACCATAGGTTATCAAAATTTGAACTGTTTCCTCCCAGGTTTCTGAATCTGCCTATCCAAACTTCCTAACATTTCATCTTCAAACTTCCTAACATTTCATCTTCAATTTCATCTTCAAAAGCTTCCTCTTCCGTGAAGACCTCCCTGATAACCATGATCAAAATGTACTGCTATCCTTAAGCCCCTTGTAGCCCCATAAATCTTCCTGTGGGATTTCCTTGTGGTTCTTAAAGCATTTCAACTTTGTTTTATTTTTGTTGTTTTAAATATTTTAGTTAATTAGTTTATTTATTTGAGAGAGAGAGAGAGAGAAAGAGCACAAGTGCAGCGAGGGGCAAAGGGAGAGGGAGATCATGATTTGACCCGAAATCAGACACTTAACCAACTGAGCCCCCAAAGCACTTCAACTCTGTATAGCCATCTGATTCTCTGCCGAGAGCAAAAACATGTTTTGTTCACCTCATTACTCCCAACAGTCCCTAGCACAATCCTTGCAAATAGGTACATGATAAATGGTTACTGAATAGAATTCAGTGGGACTGAAGCCCACTGCTAAGAAAATACTTCAGACCTGTGGCAAACTATGAAACAAATTCTAAGCTCAATGATGGTGAATGTAACTCTTAGGACTTAGAGGAAGAGAAACCCATACATGGTCTTAGGAAAGCATCTAGAGGGAGCCTGGCTGGCTCAGTCGGTTAATCGTCTGCTTTAGGCTTAGGTCCTGATCCCAGGGTCCTGGGATGGAATCCCGTATCAGGCTCCCTGTTCAAAGTGGGGCCCGCCTCTCTCTCTGCCTGCCTTTCCCTCTGTCTGCTTGCCCCCTGCTTGTGCTCTCTCTTTTCTCTGTCAAATAAATGAATAAAATCTTAAAAAAAAAAAAGAGGGGGGAGCATCCTGAAAAGTAAGAGCTTATTACCACACTGAGGTTAAGTGCATGTGAAGCCACCTGGGTGGCTCAGTCGGTTAAGCATCTGACTCTTGATTTTGGCTCAGGTCATATCTCAGAGCTCCCTGCTAGGTGTCGAGCCTGCTTAAGATTCTCTCTCCCTCTCCCTCTGCCCCTCTCTGGCTGCATGCACATGGGTTCTCTCTAAAAACAAAAACAAACAAACAAAAAACATGTGAAGATATGAAAAGTATTCTTCATAGGGTGCCTGGGTGACTCAGTCATTAGGCGTTTGCCTTTGGCTCAGGTCATGATCCCAGGGTCCTGGGATCAAGCCCACATCGGGCTCTCTGCTCAGCAGAAAGCCTGCTTCTCCCTCTCCCACTCACCCTGCTTGTGTTCCCTCTCTTGCCGTGTCTCTCTCTGTCAAATAAATAAATAAAATCTTAAAAAAAAAAAAAAAGTATTCCTCAGTTCAATCTCCTTACTGCCTAAAGGCTTTGCAAAGTTGTACTCTTCCACCAAGCCAGATCCTTACCTATTTCAATCTCCATGCCTAAAAGATCATTAGGAATAAATTTTTCATTTGGATTATTCACAGATGATAGCAATAGTTTTCCTACCTACTTACAATTAGAAAAAATTTTGGCACAGAAGAATCCTGAAATCGGAGATCTCAATGTTATTTTGTATCCTAAATTTTTGGCATGGTGGAAGTACCCACCCATGAAGTAGCAACTTAAAAATCTCTAATTCTGGGATACACTCAAGTTTTCCAGCAGTTTCTGAGTTTCAAATGGTCTTGACAGGTTATAATTAATACTAAATCTTGACTCCTTTTCTCATGATTCCAGAGAGACTATGATTCACCAAGATCAAAGATGGTGTTACAAGAGTAGCACAATTACTGAGTAGATTATCCAGGTCTAGAGGCTTCCCATTTCTCCACAAGGTTATCAAGGGCCAAATTGAAAGAACTATAGATTTTCCCCTCACAGCACCAGCCTGTGGCAGAGGACTGAAACAAAGAGAAGTTAGTGCCAAGGGAAAAAGAATTTAATAAAAAGAGGCTATGGTTAGTAATGATGCAGATTCTGTATTCCTAAAAATTGCTCATTCTGTAAAGACACATGAAATAAATACAAATGTGGTAGGATCTTTGTTTTTCTGGGTACAGAATATGAGGTTTACAATGACAGCTAATTCCTTACTAAGAATAATTGTTTTCCTACTGAGTTTGATTTCCTGAGCTGCATGCTACCTGGGAACACCACGATGTTTAAACCACAGTCCCTGACATTTGTTTCAAAATAATTGAGGACAGGGGGTAGTGAGAGGCTATCAATGAAACAAGACTGGTTATATATCACTCTGAAGACAGATGATGTGTGGAAGTTTATGATACCATTTCCATGCCACCCACAGAAAATCTGAGGATTTTCTACTATATAATATAAAAAAGAAGGTTCCCTGCCCTCATAGAGCTTACAATCTAGTGGTAAACATAGAAAACAATAGTATAAGATAAATTACATCATAAAGCTGTGTAAAATTCAATACAAAATAATTGGTATTATTAATAACCAATAACCAGGTTGGGGCACCTGGGTGGCTTAGTCAGTTAAGCATCTGCCTTTGGCTCAGGTCATGATCTCAGGGTCCTAAGATGGAGCCCTGTGTTGGGCTCCCTGCTCATCGGGGAGTGTGCTTCTCCCTCTGCCCCTTCCCAGCTACTCATGCTCTCAGTGAAAGTTAACATAGGAAAAAAAGAATTTCTACTCACTAGTGAGAATATTTTGCTTGGAGAAAATGTTTCACATTTATTTATCTTATATGCACCTTCGGAATAATGAGGAGTCACTAAGGGTTTTTAAGAAAAGGGTGGACATCATGAAAACAGTTTTAAGTATGTTTACCTGTGTGGTCTTCCTGTGGGATCATGCAGATTGGAAAGAGCAAACTTTGGCCACTGCCATGCCTACAGGAGTGCTCTGACTGTAAGCTGCCCATGAAGGAAGGCCAGTGAATTTTCTGATAAAGGAGTCTTTCATTTATTTCTCCTGAGCTAAAGCATTTCAAAGGAACCTCTGTTCTGGAAATTATGCCTGAAGACCAATCACAGGAAAGAACTGAGAAATTTCACACTACTGATTGGGCAGTACAGTGGCTCTGAAACCACTGGTCCTCTCTCCTTACCTTAGTAAACTTCTCTTTTTCAGAATACTGCTATGTGAGGTTAGCACAAAAAGAGAAGCTAAATACTATGGAAGTGACATTAACAAGGCAGTAACAAGTGAATTAGAGAAGCCCACTTCAGACAATCATTTGGCTGTCCACATCCTCTAAGTCCACGGTGTGACTCAAGTTGTGCATAGATGTTTTCGACTATCTTAGGTTTCAGCCGTCAATACATCACTTCTAGCCCAGAGGATTAGCCAATGACATCCAGCACAACAATAAACTGCAAATAGCATTCACCAGGGAAAAAAAGAAGTACAGCAAAAGGACAACATAGCAGGGTACAATCAGCTCTGGCCAAGAGCAAAGAAACTAGGATCCTAGCCCTAACCTGACTGCGATGCGATGCTATGACTGTAAACAGGTCACATAACTTCTTGGGGCTTCGGTTTCTTTGCCTAAAATAGTCAAATTACCGGGACGCCTGGGTGGCTCAGTTGGTTAAGCGGCTGCCTTCGGCTCAGGTCATGATCCCAGCGTCCTGGGATCGAGTCCCACATCGGGCTCCTTGCCTGGCAGGGAGCCTGCTTCTCCCTCTGCCTCTGCCTGCCTCTCTGTCTGCCTGTGCTCACTCTCTCTGTCTCTCTAACTAATAAATAAATAAAAAATCTTAAAAAATTTTAAAAAATAAATAAATAAATAAATAAAAATTTAAAATAGTCAAATTACCAATTACCTTGGAAAGGGAAGGAGAAATGACCTGAGCTGATTCTTTTTGCTCCTGAACCTGTTCATAAAGATGATTTTGCTTAACTTTGTATTTTTGGACTCTTCTCTCCTGAATGCTGATTCTCAAAATCCTGAACTAAATGGCATTATTCCTGTTTACAAAGAAAGTGAGGCCCCAGATTGTTTTGAAAATCAATATTCAAAAAAAAAGAAAGAAAGAAAAGAAAATCAATATTCAGAGCAAATAAGCAACAGGTCAACACAAATCATTTCCCCTTCACATTCTCTCAATAAGTAATTCTCACAATGAGGATAACTAGTTAGTTGGCTTTCCCAGCTTCTATAATCCTAAAATAGAGCCAAGCAGGTAAAAATACAAAGAATACCCTTGATCTGGATAGTACCTGGAAACATGCCAAGTCCTTAAGGACATGGAATGTTTTCTATTTACAGCACTTCGCAGGGCACATTCTAGCACAGTGAAGGTACTACTGAGTTAATCAACTTAGTCAAGGACTATCACTTCCCCATCTGGATTTGGATCAACTAAAAGATAATCTTCATGCTCACCTATCCACAGCTCTGTCTAGCAAGTAAAACAGAGCCTGTAGTACCACATGTTGGACTGACTTGTGGGGGTGATGCAATCTGGCAGTGAAGAGGGCAATGGAAGCTCCCGTTGGGTCCCGAACATTCTAGAAGCCAATAAAATGAGAAATATTTAGAAACTAAATAGAAAATCACAACAATAACCCAGGCTTCTTATATCCTAGTCAAAAATTTCATATGAAGAGAAGAGATGCTGGCAATACTTCTCTGACTTGCATCAGTTACTCCAGGAAGAGAAGAATGTTTATTTCATCCCATGCCTGATTCTTAGCAGCCCTTGGATCTTATTTGTGTGATAGGGAAAAACTACATTCCCTTAATTTGTCAATGGCAGAGAGATTAAAGGATGGTCCACACTGGCTGCCTAGCTAATTTCCCCAATAGGATGGCAAAAGAAACACCCACCAGGGGAAAACCACAGAATACAACCATGGTTTCCATGCTCTGCCCTAAAAGTACCATTGTATACTTATTCAAAAGGCTGTGATCTCGAGATGGAGAGAGCTTGAATCCAGTAAGGATGGGCCTCTGAACCACTGTGTACCACCCAAAGACCTCAACTAACTATAATGGACCAATGAAGAAACTCTGCTTGACCTACTGTACAAATGATTCTCAATAATTTCACTTGTCACTAGGATTATTTTGTGTAAACTGCACAGCTGCTTCATGTTTGCTCCTG
Organism: Taxidea taxus jeffersonii; assembly: GCA_003697995.1. NCBI lineage: Eukaryota > Metazoa > Chordata > Mammalia > Carnivora > Mustelidae > Taxidea > Taxidea taxus. The sequence continues at coordinate 7,622 of ML104956.1, read as the reverse complement.
AATGTTGAGACTCTCAGACTCAGGAAAAGGTATCTAGGAACAAGATCCAAAGAGGACAACAGCTACAAAAGGAAGTAATGAGACACTACAAAAAGGGTTCATAAAGACTCACTAAGATGGTGAATTTCCCACTAAGGATCTCAGAACGGAGAGGTTCCTCATGAGGTTTCAGCTTCACAATGCCTTCCTTCCTTCGTGTTTCCTAAGAATAAAGCACAGCAAGATAAATTAATATGAAAATACTGTATATCCAGGAGAGCTTTATGTAAACATCAAATCTCAGAGATAAGGGATTTTAGAAGTCAACTAACTGACTCACAAATTCCTTTGTAACACCCTTTAGGCCAACTGAGTGTTATCTGCATTTTCCTCCAATGCCACCTTATCAGCCTCTTATGTATGATATTTTCCTTTAAACCAGTGCGAATCCTAACCCCAAAGACCAACTAAAATGTATTGTTAGAGTGCAGGGTCAAAGTTCTTAAACATACATCAGCAGTGATATTGCAGCAAGATATTAAATATACACCCAAAAAATGTCTGGAAACAGACATCCTCACACATCCTCGCCATTAGTCCCCTCAATAGGTTTTCCAAGACCTACCATGACCTCATTTTTCTTATCTCCACAGCAAGATTCTTTAAGCTCATTCTCAGTTTCCTCATACTCAGTCTGCTACATTCTCATTGCCCCCAGTCTAACTACTGCACCGAGACCTGCCGCTCCATGGCCAGGACCTTCCTTCCTATCAGTGAACCTAGTGGGCATTTCAGCTGTCCTTTTACATGACAAGGTTGACCACTCACCCTCCCTTTCCCCTGAGACAGTCTCTATCAGAGACAGAAAATACTCTCTCAGTTCTCCTATTTCTTCAACTACTGCTGCTAAGTCTGCTTTTTTTTTTTTTTTTAAAAGACAGAGTGACGCGGGAGGGACAGGGAGAGCGACACCAGACCTGAGATCATGACCTGAGTTGGACACTTAACCCACTGAGCCACCTAGGTGCCCCTTGTGAGGTTTTTTGTTTATTTGCATTCATTTACTCACTCAGTTCATTCACTGGCTCATTCATTTATTCTGCAAATATTTGTAGAATTATTAAGTGCCAGGCACAGAGCTAAGTGCAAGGAACACATTGATGAACGGAACACACTAGGTCTTTGTTTATATTCTTGCCCAATCCAACCCTAAAATCAAATTCAAATGCCTTCAGAGGCAGGGCAGCAAGTGAGACAGTATTTGTACTAGGATTACAGGAGAGTGCATGCCCTACCTAAAGCACTCAAGTTCAACTTTTAAGATAATACTGAACCAAAGATAGCAAAAAGTCTGAGATGACATTCAGCCCTACCTATCTTCTCCTCACACTTTCCTGGAATGACCTTTTCTCATGGCTCCTATATACAGCTCTACTTTGGTCACTCAAAATCTCTACTTCTGGTCCAGATTTCTTTTCTGAATCCCATTCCAACCTCTTGGAGAACATGTCTATTTGGGTATGCCAATGACAATTCAGACTTAACATGACCAAACCGAATGACCCTGTCTCTCCACACACCTGCACTATTTCAGTGTCCGTTAAAATTAGTGAATGCTCCTACCATTTATCCTGCCACCCAAGTTAAAGACCTGGGACACTTGACTCTTCTTTCCTTATACATCAGTTTAAGCAATCCTGTTTTACCAATTTCATTTCTAGGATCTGCCCATTTTTTCCTCTATCTCCGCTGACACTACACTTAATGACACCAAAATCATTTCACTCCCTGTAAATACAATGGCCTTCCCTTGGTCTGTCTCCAGTAGAGCCCTTCTGACCCATTCTCTAAAGCACAATGAGAAAATAGTTCCAGAATGCAAATCTGATCAACTTATTCTGCTGTATTTAACCTTCATTCAATTTCTCTGCCCTTAAAAAAAAAAAAAAAAAAAAAACTGGGGTGCCTGGGTGGCTCAGTGGGTTAAGGCCTCTGCTTTTGGCTCAGGTCATGATCCCAGGGTCCTGGGATCGAGCTCCGCATCGGGCTCTCTGCTCAGCGGGGAGCCTGCTTCCCTTCTTCTCTCTCTGCCTGCCTCTCTGCCTACTTGTGGTCTCTGTCTGTTAAATAAATAAATAAATAATCTTTAAAAAAAAAAAACCCAGATACTCTATGATCTGGCATTGTTTACTTTTGCTGCTCAATCTTTTGACATGTCCCCACTCCCAATGAACATTTCTGCTCAGCGCAATTTCTCTACTATCAACTAGGAATCTAACTTGCTATTCTCTCTACCATATTCCCCTATCTGTCCAATTCTTACTCCATTCTTCAAATCTTAATTTAGAAATAATTTCCTTCAAGAAGGCTTCTTTGACCCTTCCAAGTAAATGTGCATCCACAGAACCAAATAGTACCCTATCATAACTTTCTATAACTGTGTGTCTACTTTCTCTTTCTAAATAGTAATCTCTGCACCTGGAACATAGTACATATACAATAAACATCTGTTGAAAAAAGTGAGTTAATATTGTAGGAGATGACCCACAAGATAGGCATAAGTGAGCTTTTAGTCTTGAACTAATCCTGGCATACCTTATCCTCCTTTTTCAATTTAGAGAGATTCTATATCTCTTTAGGATTTTCTGACTTCAAGGTAGGGCGCCTAGATACTGACCTGCTTTTTTTTATGAGAGTGGGGAGAAGACTCAGAGAACCACTTCGTGTAGTGTGGCACAGAAAACAGCAACACAGAGAGCCCAACTGCCACAGTGCTGGTACCTCCCCCCAAGCTACGTACTCTGTAGGAGTGGAACAACTCTATGGCGCGTAGCACATCAAACTTCCGGGCCATGAGGAACTTGACAGCTACATTCCAAGAGAGAGGGGAAACATTGTACTGAACTGTCCACTTGTTAATCTCTTCAAGAAACTGCTTGGTTGCCTGTTTGACAAAGAAAATAAAGAAAATTTAGTTACTAGGGAACATATTTGTGGAAACAACAAACAAGCAAGAAAAAAATATGATCCTTTCCTCAATCAAGTCTGAACCCAATGTTTCCTACAGGGAGCAAGGAAAGATAAAAGCTGGAAAAAAGGTCTGAAAGCAGAAATAGTTAAAATTCATACTATGCAATGAAGCCAGAAGCCAGAGGCAGGTTCAGACAGCAGGGCTTAGCACAGGGATGCATGAAGAAAAAATGAGGGGGGAGACCAAGGCATCCAAATGGAATGCAAATTACTGGCCCTAAAGCAAAAAACCCCTGCAGTTTGGGGTTTTTTTGTCTTTTTTTTTTTTTTAAAGATAAAAGAAGGTGGATGGGCCCCTAGAAGGGATATTGCATAAGGTACATGATGGTACAGCAACCACAGCTGCTGTTTTGGGTCCCAACATGCCAACTGGATACAGAAAAACCATCAGAAAATAAATGGTTTTGGCTTTGGAATTATCAATACTATTTGAGAGCAGCAAAGCTATTAAGAAGAATTTAACAAATCAAAAGGCCAACTGTTCTTTGTGCTGACTGAACCCACAGGACCTCTTCATGTTTCACATGGCAGCCCAAAAACCAGACACTAGTGCCCAGAGTCACTAATAGCCCCTCTGGATAGTGGTTACTGGGGGAGGGGTGGAGGGCCTCATATTGGTGCAGAGGAGTAGGAAATTTTCATTTTCACTGTCTGATCCCAAGCTGGCAAGATGTCTATTAGAACTGTCCCTATCTCTTGATTAACCCATGTCCTTCTATCCCCTTTCAACTATTTCTCTTTACATTTGTAACCAGTTTCTGCTCTAGCCAAACTACTCTTCTGTTTCTTCAGTTTTTGAATAGGATTTAAATCGGAATTTTTTTTAAGACTTTTTATTTTTTTTAAGTAATCTTTACACCTAATGTGGAGCTCGAACTCATAACCCCAGGACCAAAAGTTACACACTTCACCGACTGAGCCAGCCAAGCACCACTACATTGGGATTTTTTGCATGTATATTCTCAATCGCTAAACACTTTCTGCCTGGCTATCTTGTCGCTTCCATCCAGAAACTTTTCTCACATGTTGGTCCAAAATGTGACCAACTCGATGAGAATTCTGAAACTTCATTGATCAACCAATCAACCCACAGTTAAGATGTATGTGTGTATGTATGTAAAGACTGTACTTATTTATTTGACAGAGAAAGTGAGCATAGGCAGGGGAAGTGGCAGCCTGAAGGAGAGGGAGAAGCAGGTTCCCGGCTAAGCAGGAAGCCCAATGTGATGCAGGGGCTCTATCCCAGGACCCCAGGATCATGACCTGAGCCAAAGGCAGATGCTTAACTGGGTGAGCCACCCAGATGCCCCATTAAGATGTATTTATTTTCTTTTTTTTTAAGATTTAATTTATTTGACAGAAGATGAGAGGGAAGGAGAGAGAGAGAACAAGCAGGGGGAATGGCAAGCAGAGAGAGAGAGAGAGAGAGAGAAGCAGACCCCTGCTGAGCAAGGAACTCAATGTAGTGCTTGATCCCAGGACCCTGGCACCATGACCTGAGCTGAAGGCAGCCGCTTAACTGACTGAGCCACAATTAAGGTGTCCTAATTAAGATGTATTTATTAGGGGCACCTAGGTGGCTCAGTGGGTTAAGCCTCTGCCTTTGGCTCGGGTCATGATCTCAGGGTCCTGGGATCGAGTCCCACATCAGGCTCTCTGCTCAGCAGGGAGCCTGCTTCCCCCTCTCTCTCTGCCTCCCTCTCTGCCTACTTATGATCTCAAATAAATAAATAAAATCTTTTTTTAAAAAGATGTATTTATTAAACTATTACATATTTATTAGCTACTTTTTCATATCTGTGCTAAGAAATACAAGGAATGCAAAAATAAGGTTTGCTTTATTTTTTTTATTTTTTTATAAAGTTTCTTTTTTATTTTTCATTATTTATTTGACAGAGATCACAAGTAGGCAGAGAGGCAGGCAGAGAGAGAGGAGGAAGCAGGCTCCTGCTGAGCAGAAAGCCCAATGTGGGGCTCGATCCCAGGACTCTGGGATCATGGCCTGAGCTGAAGGCAGAGGCTTTAACCCACTGAGCCACCCAGGCGCCCCAAGGTTTGCTTTAAAAGGTGTGATACTGGGGCGCCTGGGTGGTTCAATCGTTAAATGTCTGCCTTTAGCTTGGGTCATGATCCCAGCGTCCTGGGATTGAGCCCCATATGGGCTCACTGCTAAGCGGGGAGCCTGCCTCTCCCTAGCTTCTTGCTCTTTCTCTGTCATAAAAAAATAAAATCTTAAAAAAAAAAAAAAAAGGTGTGATACTAACCTACTATGTGGCCATGGACAAGATAATTCTCTCTTCATGTCTAATTTTTCAATTGAAGAACAAGGGGAGGGATACCTGGGTGGCTCACTTGGTTAAGCATCTGCCTTCATCTCAGGTCCTGGAATGGAGGCCCAGGTCAGGTTCCCTGCTCAGTGGGAGTCTGCTTCTCCCTCTCCCTTTGCCATTCTCCCACCACTCATGCTCTCTCTCTCAAATGAATAAATAAAATCTTAAATAAGGAAGGAAGAGAGGGAGGAAGGAAAGAAGGGGAAAGAGAGAAAGACAAGGGGAAAGAGGCTAACAAGCAACTGACCTACTTCAGAATCTTGGTAACAGATCCTACCCTGCAAATACAATTCAAATTGCTACGTAGTATTTAAACAACTAGCAAATTAGAGTCCCAGGAATACCTCATAAGAGAGCACCTGATTCGTTCCCCAATTTCTAGAAAAGAAAAAAGACACTTTATAAACCAGAGTAAAATCTAAGAGGCCTAACTGCACCTGAGCTTTAGAACCTTCCAACTGAGGCAATATAACTAACACTTCTGGAAAAGGAGAGAACCAGCAAATCTGATTAGGCAAGCGCATTAAAAAAGCCAAGAAATAAAAGCCATGAAGAAAAGCTTCCAGATGATCACTTTGGCCCAGAACCAGTTTAAGTCTGACCAGAGCAATGAGTCCCGGAGAAGACAACAGGACAAACTTAGAATGCTCCACCAGAAAACAGCTTGAGTTGTCTCTATGGGGTGAGTGGCCAGCATCAGAATGAGGAAAGACAGAAGGGAAAAGAAGACAAGTGGGCACATAAAGATCCCAGAAACAAAACCTCAGCTAGCCCAAAAGGTCCCCAGGAGATTCTATAAAGAGTTATTTGTTTTTTAATTAACATATCATCTTTAAATCTGGTCCTCTCCTGGGCCTGGCTGAAGCTGCCTAGAGAATAAAACACCAGGGGCGCCTGGGTAGCTCAGTGGGTTAAAGCCTCTGCCTTCGGCTCAGGTCATGATCCCAGGGTCCTGGGATTGAGCCCCACATCGGGCTCTCTGCTCAGCCGGGACCCTGTTTCCTCCTCTCTCTCTCTCTGCCTGCCTCTCTGCCTACTTGCGATCTCTGTCTGTCAAATTAAAAAAAAATCTTTAGAATAAAACACCAGAGTAAGAGCAGAACATACTTTCCCCCTTTCTAATAAAAATAATAAACAGACAAATCAATATGCAGTTAGGAGGGGGAAATATAGTTAACTAGCTAGGGGGTGATATGAACTCCTAACACATCCAATTACTAAGATGATTTTTCATTTTTCATAAAATTAGCCATGCCTCAGTACGACTTGCAGATTTCACACACTTCCTTCAAAGTACGTACATATCATTTTCCTTCTTATTAAACTCAGTTCCTTCAACGTTCTTAATGTCCTGTAGCTCCCAAGGGCTGTTGCCTTCAGCTGACCTCTGTCCCCTGCTGGTCAGGATGTTATTCTTGGCTTTAAGCACGGGAAAAATTCCTCCTGATTTGGCCTGACTAGGCCTTGCATGAAGAGAGTCCAGTGTAGTATAAACAGTGATGTGATATTTACAAATGCACATATACACACACAGCATCTGTTATGTTCAGCCTCAGATTCACCATCCTGTATCCCTAGCCCTCCTGAAGAAGAGACAAACCTCTTAAAGAAGTCAGAAAAGATGGCCTCAGCTTCAACAGCCTTTCTCTAGAAAGTTAATAAGATTGCCTCCTCTGTTTACACATGAATTCAGCACAACCACTAAGTATAGACCAATTTGTGGTCCTGTTGGTACCAGAGAAACAAGTCCCAGCAATTTTAATGAGCAACATACTCTTCACAAGGGATAATCGAAATTCCTGAAATTAATATTGTGTTATTTCCTGGTGAACAGAGTGAGCCAAAAGATGAGTCACAGCTTATAAAATACTTCAACTCAAGGTCAATGGTTTGAATCTATCTAGGTTTATGAGTTAACTGTAAGATGTTAACACTTGGCAGCTAAGGCATGGTCACAGTTCAAACAGCTTTGGTCTTCCTTTGGGAAAAAGGTCTGAACTAAAGTACAGAAAAACTAACATTACCACTTACAACCTTCTTCAACCCACTTTTCAGGTACAGGGAAGATTTGTTTCAACATTGGGGCACCCGCGTGGCTCAGTCGGTTAAAGTCTGCCTTCGGCTCGGGTCATGATCCCAGGGTCCTGGGATCGAGCCCCACATCTGGCTCCCGGCTTGGCGGGAGGCCTGCTTCTCCCTCTCCTGCTCCCCCTGCTGTGTTACTTCTCTCTCTGTCAAATAGAATAAGTAAAATCTTTAAAAAATTCTAAAAAAAAAAAAAAA